>JAJPCS010000046.1:0-52699 GCA_021164005.1 Willisornis vidua nigrigula | reverse complement strand
GTCTGCTAATGGGCCATCAATGATTCAAAAAATACTCCATGACTCACAGAGTGAGATAACCCACTGTGGAACTCCCCACCCTGGGGGAGGGACTGGGTGCTCCCACCTGAACCTGAGGATGTATAATCTCAGGATTTGGAGACTTCTGGTACCACTCTTTGGATCCAGAGTAGGACCAGAACCTCGAGAGGAGACCACCACTCTTGACCAGACTGCAACCGTCATCTGCACCAACAGGTTTTTCTCTTCCTTTTACTTTGGACTCAGGGAAACCACAGGGGGTTCAGCACAGGGGCTAACGAACTCCATTCTGTTTGTACCTCAGGGTGTTGGGTCATACTTCTGGGTTGTGTGGGGCAAAACAAATTTTTCTTTGTATCATTGCATTCATTGTAATATTTTTATTAACTTGTAACTCTGACTCATAATTTCTTTTGTGCTGAGTTCACTTCTCCTGCTGGTTTACCTTTAAACCAGCACAGTTTACTATTTGAATGACTTTCATGATGACAAAACCAATTCCACAAAATATAAAAAGTGATTTAATAAAAAATACAAATCACACCACAGCTTTAACTTTTTCTTGGTTTTGGAAAGGTTGTTTCAGGCTTGCTGAGGGAGGTTTGCTGCTGCTTGGTGAAACATTAATCATAAGTAAATTCACACTTTAAAGAAATAGATTTTGCCTTCCCTCCTCCCCCCCAAAAATGTTATTAAACAATTTAGATTTTTTTAGATGCTTTGAAACAGCTTTCAGCTTTCCCTGCTTAAGTACCAAATGTCTATCTCAGTTCTGCTGCCTACCCAGGGCAGTGCTGACTATCAGGGAATAGCAGCACTACAGGACACTGTCTACACAAATCAGTTCCAGCTGTGCCACCAAACTGCACCTGGCAATGCTGTAACGGTGCTGTTGTCAAAATGGGCCTTGCAGGTCACCTCTGTGCCTTTTGTCACACTGACCACCTTCACAGCACTGTACAACCCCACTGACATCAGTACAGGTGTGCTCTGTTCATATACGACCTCATCAGAGAACATCTCCAAGTTGACGTTCTTTGTATCGGAATTCCTTGCCAAACAAGCTGCTTTCCCACTGCTGCCACCTTCTTCCAGTTTCTTTGATTTCATCACAATGACTTGTGGGATGGAACTTCTTGTATTGTCTGTGAAAAAAAGCATGTTTTGGGCATGATGGATTTTAGTGCAAGAGTGCCTGAGAATTAAGTCATGAAAATTCATAGATAGTCCAGCTGTGACTAATTTGTAGCATTATCAATGACTTATTGCCTTTTTTTTTTTTTTTGGTCATTGCTCCTTACTTCCGCTTCCAGGAAGATCAAATTAAAGCAAGAAAGGGTGTATGGAGTAGATATTTTATAGGAGCTTTAATTCCACAGGGTCTCAGCTTCCTTTTGCCAAACTTGTGCTTGTAAGTGAATTTGTCCCTGTAAGTGGATTCTTTATTTTATAAGGGACCTGGAAATGAGAAGGGAACTTTTATGCATGTCACTCCAGGAGTCCAATTTTTCTCCTTGCTCAACAATATAAATCCAAACAATGTCAGTTCCATGAGGACTGCCTTGCATATTCATGAGACATGAGGGAATAACTGTTTTTCCCTTTACTCTCCCTCCCCTCCCTGAATCTTCTGTTGTGGTTAAAGGTCCAACCACAGCAGCAGTGTCAGGCAGAGCAGAAGTCAGTTTGTTGTCTCACTGCTGTTTCAGGTTCCCCCTCTGAGTGACTTTGCTTGCAGAAATGAAGTCTTGCTGTTGGAATGGGGACAAGGTTGAGCTTTTCAATAACAAATGCTTGGATGCCAGAAGGAGTTTTGTCTCTAAGATGGGAAAGTAGAAGAGAAGCAATCAGCAGTGTGTGAATTGCATATCTTGGCACAGGATCAGAGAATCACAGAATGGCTTGGTTTGGAAGGGACCTTAGAGTCTAGCAGGATCCAGCCCTGCCAGAGGCAGTGATGTCACTTCTTAGATCAGCTCCAGGAGTTCCTGACAAGGTCAAGAACTCTGATTGTGGGGGAGGTTTTCTCCTCTAGACATTGCACAAGGTGTAAGACAATCCAGCCAGTCTGCAGGCAATGAGAAAAGAATAGGATTGGTCCTTAGTTCAAAAACTCCTCTTGTGCCTGTTCCAAAAATGTGTCCTTTCTCATACCTGTGCTATGCCGTCTTGTCAAACCCATGGGTCCAGAGGCAGTGAGAAGTGTAATGCTGAGTTTATTTAACAAACTGACTGGAAGGAAAGAATATCCTGGGGCCTTTTGTTCATGGACAAATTTTACAATACTCCTTAGAATAGTGTAATAACCCTGTGTGATGCAATTTTGGCACTAAGAGATCAACAAACATCAAGACATGGAAATGGGAGTTTTGAGACAATCTAAAAGATGTTGACAAGTTTTCATAGGATTTGAGATCCATGCTCAGATCTTTCAGAAATTTGGTTGCACTGAAAAAGTTAGATGCATTTTTTTTCAGTTTTGAAAGAATTTTAGAGTTGAATTCCCCAGGAAATACATGAATGACAAAGGAATGACAAGTACAACAGACTGAATTTCAGTGTGTAGCAGAAGTCTTTGAACAGCACGGAAAGAATAGGTCTTTCTCCAGAATGATAACGTGGCATATACTTTGTCTGGTTGAAATTTGAAGTGGACTGAGATTGTTCCAAAATAGACATTTATTCCCATTCAACACATCCTACATGCATGAGCAGATATTATCCAGTACCTAAGGGAGTCCTATGACCTTTTGGAATGAGAGCAGGATGTTTTAGGAATGTAAAATGACATGGGATATTTTTGCAGCACTTTGAAGACATGCAGACCTCTGAAAGCACAGCATCAGGTTCTAAGGGATACATTTCTATCTTTAGCATAACACAGAGTAACATGACCAACTCCTCTGACACCCCAACATTCCCATTCCCATAGAAAAGCACTGGGTGACATCCACCTTTTTTGTACATTAGGAAATTTCAAATAAAGATAGGAATAACTATGGCTTGTTATAATCCCTACTCCCGACATCTGTGTTTTCAGTGTCCGGACAACATGGGAGCCAATCGTTGTTCATTCTAGGAGCTCGGATGTGAGGCACTTGTGAAAATTGAAGCCCAAGGATATTTAAATCCTTCCTCTTCTGTCTCCATGCCAGTGGAATTCCTTCCCTGGTGACACTGTGAGTGTGGGGCCAGTGTGAAAACATCTCCAATCAGACAGTTAAAGATCTGTCTCAAATCTTCTCCCCACTGTGAGCTGCTCACTCACTGTACATTCCTGCCCAAAAGGAATCAGTGAAGATTCACTGAAGAGGACCCTTCACAGTCAGTTTGGACCATAGTGCTGTCCACACTGGCAATAAATTATAACATGTTCAGTAGTGCACACCTGCTGTTGAAGATCATGGAATAAAGGTGATACAGAGAGTTAGCCCAGTTGTTCCTGTGAAACCTTCCTAAGCAGCTCCAGGTTGAGGATTTGGCTGGAAAGCCTGGCTGGAGAGAGACAGTGCTCTCAAGAGACTATTGTAGCAGAAAATTCTTACACTGAACACAAACCATTAGATTCCTTTTTCCTTCCACATCTTAATTTTAACACAATTTTTAGAGATAGATTAAAAAGGTACTTACTTGGTACAACAGTGAGAGTGGTCCCTGGTCCAAACACAAGCTTCTCTGTCCTCACAGTGCTAATACTCATTGCAATAAATCACTCCTTCCTCATGATATTCAAAAGGGTAGTAAAAACCTAAAATGAAAAGCCAGACATTTCTCCTAATTATCCATGTGGGGAACTCCATGAGAGCATCCAGAGGCACATTTTCTTCCAAAGCTGGAAAGGGATAAACAAGAATGGAATAGTTCAGTGACTTCAAATAGCTTGAGTGAGTACCAAATTTTCAAGTTTCCCCTTTCTTCCGTGTTTTAGAAACCCCATGAGCTCTATCTTTCCAAGGTGAACAGAACTACAAAAAGAATGTTCTATTTGTCTCTTTAATCATTGCAGTCACCCATCTCCTTTTCCTACCCAAAATATATTCCTTTTTTCCTTCCTTGAATTTTTGTACAGGACCCTGTGCTGTTTATATCATTGTGATAGTCCAGCCCACAGTGCAGTATTTCATTGCAAAAACTGCCTCTCTTCCACTACACAGAATTTTGGATTATGCAGGCAGTCACATGACTTCTCAAGTGGTTTAAGACCCAACATTCCCCTTGAAAAAACACAATATGGCTTTCAAGAAACAGTCTAAGAAAATTTCAGCAGAGTTGAATTATAAATGAAAATTTGAGGATTACATGGTATGTCTGAAAACTTGGATGGAGTTAAGCTGCATAGAAAGCAGGAAAAAATCAGTACTTTTAGTTTATTTAAAAACATTTCTAAAAATTCTTCTGACTTGCAGGGAGCTGTCTATTTTGTCACCTTTGATTTGGTGTCAGTGCTCATGAGCATGAAGACTGTGCCTCTCTGGGCTCTTAGAATTGGTGTCTGGGGGTCAGTTAACACCTTAGAAAGATTTTATGCTATTTTAGGTAAGATGAGAAAGTTGGCAAAAGGACAGTTCTTTGTTATACAGAGGCACTGTACCTGTGGGAGTGACTATCAGAGAGGAAAAGAGCTATTGCAAATTGATCAAGTCCTTCACAATGATCCACTTGTGCATCATTAACCCAATCTGGACCTTGATAGCAAGAGATGGACTCGACCACTGAGACTCTGCAACTTCAAGAGCCTTTTTAGGGTGGAGTCTGTGCCCTTCGGGATAGGAAATGGAGGTTCCCATCAGGACAAAGGCTGGAAAATGGAAGACTCTTGCTTCACGTGAAGATTTGCAGACACAGAGTAGAATCAGTGCTGTCCTGGCAAATGAGGAGCCAAATCTATTGCACCTGCAGTCTATTAGTCTTCCTTCTCTTCCTTGTGGGTATAAATGACAGTGCCACCAGAGTCCTGGGAAGTAGCAGGCAGGCTCTGGGAGTGTTGGGAGGAATGGCATAAAAGCAGAAGACTGGTCAGGAGGATTGCAAATCACTCCAGTGACCTTGCAGCTAGGAATAACCCTTGATAACCCAGAATGAACTGCAGCCCCTGATCCTCCAGCATGGACAGAGTCCAGAGGCCACGTCTCTGTACCTCTCTGGGTGTTGCTTTGGGACTCCCAGGGTTATCAAGGTAATAGAAAGAAATTTACTCTTTTTCCTCCAGTCCTGAGTTTGTGGCTGTTCCAGTTGCTTGTCTGTGCTGACTCACATGGGGTGATGGCAAAGGGCATGTGGGCAGGACTCTCATTGATCCTGCTGGTGGAGGGAGAGGTGGAGAGAAGGAGGAGTGGACGTATCCAGCTGGTCAACAGTTGGTGGACCTTGTTTATACCACCATTATTTCTAGTACAGTGGGCCCAAGACACCTCAGGTCATCAGGAAGAGATACAACATCCAAATGGGCTTGTGATTGAGTGGTGGATTTAACCATGGACACCCTCTCCCATGTTATCCCCAAATATGAAATATTGGCTGTGATCATGCAGCCAAGTGTGGAAAACGCCTGAGGTGTGGGGGGGCAATGGTCAAAATATAAATCTAGGGAGACCTGGCAGGTCCATTACATCACACTCCCCAAACCCACCAAGGCAAGTGCTACATGCTGACAATGGTGGACACAAGCTCTGGATGGCTGGAGATGCATCCTGTGCCTCATGGCACTGCCTGGAACACCATCCTGGGCCTGGAAGAGCAAGTCCTGTGGTGACATGGCCTCCCTGAGAGAATTGAGTTGAATAATGGGACTCATTGCAAAAACAACCTCACGGAACCTGGTCCAAAGAGCAGGGGACCGAGTGAGCTTAACATATTCCCTGTTATGCACCAGCCTCTGGGAAAATTGAATGGTATAACGGACCACGTGGAAAGCAATGGATTCTGAGACCTTCAAACATTGGGATCTACATTTAGCAAAGGCCACCTGGTCAGTTCACAGCTGAGGCTCCACCAATTGATCTGGCTCTACTCAATTAAAACCTCCATGTACCACAGAAGGGGATAAAGTCCCCCTGATGCATATAAGGATTATGTGGGGGAAGTTGGTTTGGATTAATCCTGACTGAAGCAAAGGCAAACCCCTCTGTGGGATTGTTTCTGTTCCAGGCCCTGAGTGCACTTGATGGATAATTCAGAGGGACAGGGAAACATGATGTGTCCCTCAAGGAGATTTAATTTTTTTGATGAGAATGCTCTGTGGTGTTTAGTTGTATAATATTAATTGCTGAATGGGACTCGCACTGTGTGCCAGAACTGCCATGGGCAATGAGGATGAACCGCTTCAGATACACCAGGCATGAGCTCCTGATGCAGGTTGAACCAGCTGACAGAACCCCAGCACTCCTGCCCTAGAAGACACCTAGGATGGACAGAACCCACAGTTATGGACTAAATGAATTCAACAGACATCTTGGAGGGACAGCTGTTGACTATGGAAATTATACCTGTGCTTGTGTACATATATACACATATAAAAATACATTTGTTGAACTAGAAGGTGTAGGATCTGGGCATGATGTAGATGGTATAGAATACGTGGTGGAGAATGTCCTGCTTCCAGTCAGGACAGGCTTATTTTTGCAGTATCCAGGAGGAGGCATGGCCAGGACCCTGGAGTTTGTTCTTTACCACCTCAGGTCATTCACTGGGAGATGGTAAATGGACTTCCTCTCTCTTCCAGGGACAAGGATTTCCTTCCAGTGGAGAAAATGTGTCAGAGGAAGCTGTTCAATATTTCTTTATTGTTGGGAACGTTCCGTATAAATCGTTTCTTCATCTTATACCCTTTATTATTAATATTGCTGCTGCTACTGTTAATTTTCTTATCTCATTGCTGTTTCCAGTAAATTGTTCTTACCTCAACTCATGATCTTTGCCTTTTGTGCCTCCAATTGAAAGGGAAAGGGGGAGTGAGTGATGGTGTGGTTTTAGAAGGACTATTGAATTGGAGAATACCATTCCTAAACCACAACCTCCTACTTGCATATGAGAAAGAATTTCTCGTGGCTGTGAGATGTTCAGGGGCAGCCTTGTCTGCAGTGACCATGTTTAAGCTCAGGATCCAGAGAGAAGAGAACAATGCAAAAAGGAGTAGAGTCCTGGACTTCAGAAGAGCAGAATCTGGGCCCCTCAGGGATCTTTTGGGGGGAATCTCATGAATTTTGGTCCTGGACAGAGGAGGGGTCTAGGAGAGCTGCTCATTTCCAGAGATGAGCTGCTTCAAATGCGAGAGTGGTTCATCTTGACAAAGCACTAAGCCGAGCAAAGGTTGCAGAAGGCAAAATCATGAACAAAAGGATCCTGAATAAACTAATAAATACAAATCAACCATGCAAGGTTCAAAGTCCTTGCTCTGCTGTTTCTCGCTTGGACATTGCTAGTGGGAAGAGCCCTTTCTGGCCTCCTGTTCTTGTTCCTCGTGCATCTGCTTCTGGCCACTGTTGGATATGGAGGTAAAAGGATCTTTGTTCCTGCCAAAAACCTCTTCTGTGATCTGAGATAAAGAGAAGAACATAATACTGAGCTTTAATGGAAACTTCTAAATACAGTAGGTTAATGCCCTCTTGTTCAACTTCAGATAGCAATCAGATATCTAAAATGACATCAGATCCAAGATCTGATGTTGAATGTTGAAGAAATTTGTCTTGCATAAAAATGTTATTTGGCTGTTTGAGTAATTCTGGATGTCAAATTTTTCTTTGTGTGCACAGCTGTCTGAGTTAAAATAGACCATGTAGGGCACCATGGTTTCCACCTTCAGGAGAAGGGAGTGAGGAAGACTTGATGATCTTAGAGGTGTGTTCCAAGCCAGTTGATTTTAAGACAATTTGTGTGTGGTGCTTCAGTTGTTTTCAATCACTGTGTTAAGTATTCCACACTGTGGTAGACAGTTCTACAAAAATGTTTGGGGTTTTTTTCAGTGCAGGTGATGTGTTCTCTTTCATGTCCTTGAAGAGGTGTTTTTTATTTTCCTGTTCCTCTACAGTGTTCCAGAGGAAGATGGATCTACTGGAGAGAGGCCAGTGAAGGATCACAAAGATGATTATGGGACTGGAGTACCTCTTGCATGAAGAAAGGCTGAGGAGCTGGGACTGTTTACCTGGAGAATTGAAAGTCTGGGGCTGGGGAGATGTCCCCTTATCACTCTATAGAAACATATAGAGGTTTAGAATCTATAGAGGTTTAGAATCATAGAATAGTTTGGGTTGGAAGAGAAATTTAAGGGTCATCTAGTATAACTCCCCTGCAATGAGCACCTTGATCAAGCTGCTCAAGCCCTACCCAATTGGTTTTCAGGAGGCAAATAAAATTTCTGAAAGGAACCTTTCTCATCAACCTCATTATAAAAAAATTCTTCCTTGTATCTTCTCTGGGTATATCCTATTTTTTAAATAAAACTGTTACTCCTTGTCCTGTCACTACAGGCTCTTTACAGGCTCTCCCCACCTTTATTTTAAGCTCCCTTTCTATGAATAGGGCATCTTCCACATCCACCCTTTCTGTAATCCTATGAAAGACTCATAGGCACTCTGCAGTTGACATGGCAAAGGAGAAAACCAACATTGTCACCTGTCAGTTGTTTATCACCTGAGGAGAGAGGCAAGGATACTTAGCATAGAATTACCAAGGGAAGTTATTCTTTTATTCTTCAGCTAAGCACAGAGCTGTGCCCTCACCTAGTCTATGGGGAATCATGACACAGTAGGTCAGGTCGGTGCCAGATCAGTGATTATTCCTCACATAATCTATATGTGATTGTCCTGTGCAATCCTGTGCAGGTGGTACAGAAATCTTCATTCTTCTAAACTCAGTCCCATGCAGAGGACAAGGAGGAATTTCTCCTCAATTCTGGATGATTGCACTTACAGCCATGGTTAAATTCCTGGCAGGAATGGTGGTCTCTTGGAGTGAGGAGCCCACACTGCAGGAGGTTTTCTTGCAGAACCTGTGCCCTGCAGGGGACCACAGTGCAGCAATGTGTTCCTGAAGGACAGCACCCCGCAGAAAGGACCCACATTGGAGCAATTTGTGAAGAACAACAGCCACAGGGAAGAACCCAAGTTGGAGCAGTTCCTGGAGAAATGACTTACATAAGATCATCATTCTGAAGCAGGGGAAGAGCGCGTGAAGGAAGAAGCAGCAGGGAAAACGTATTATGAACTGACTACAAGACCCATTTTGCCACCTCTGTGCAATGATCGGGGGAGAAGATGTTTCTGTATTTGTCCTTATTTCTCATTATCCCATGCTGATTTGATTGGCATTAAATGAAACTTACTTCCCCAAGTTGATCTCTTTGCCCATGATGGGAACTGCTGGGACATCTCCCTGTCCTTATCTCGACCTAGAAACCTTTCATTGCAATTTCTCCCCCAGTCCAGTTGAGGAGAGGTCTGAGAGAGTGGCTTGGTGGGCACGTGGTGGACAGACAAGGTCAACCCACCACAGTTCCTATACTTACTCCCCATCAGGTGATCTGTAGAAGCCACCAAGAACAATTCTATCCATGCTGATCTGCCTTTCCTAAACAGCCTGGTTCCATCCCCCACAGCACTCTAGAAGTTACCACAACACATTTCCATGATCCCATGGCTCTGCAGCCAAGGCACAGAGGGAAAATGAGGCCATTCTGGAGAGGAGCCAAGGCAACATGCACTAAAACTGCACTTTTATAAACTGCCTCTGAAGTTCCCTGAATAGAAACTATTGCATCATAAATGGTACCAGCCCTTCTACCACACTTCCCTCCACTACTGCCACCAAGCCAGAGGTCTGTTTCCTGCACCTGCCATTTTCTGACAATAGCCCTTGGTGAGCAGCTGCCAGAAAGAAATGCTGAGAGATCTGTCTTCCCACCAGACAGTTTTTGTTCCAGTCTGCTGCAGAGCTGCTCCAGGGTGATGCTGCTCCACAGTAATACATTTCTGTATCCCCTGGTTTTGCTGCCAGAATCTGCAGTGTGAACCTATTTTTGTAGCTCTCCACTGATCCCTTGAAGTGATCTTGGAAACCTTGTCCAGAGGAATCATCTGCCCAATAAATCCATTCCAGAGTGCCATGCAGGCCCTGATGATACCAGTACATGATGTAGTCCTTCAATAACACCTCCTCTCATGCTGCACTGGAATGTGGCTGCATTTCCCTCTTGCACTGTCAGTTCCCTGGGATGTAGCTCCAGGGCCACCTGGCCAGTGACTGATGCAAAGAGCGAGAACATGTGATGAGCACTCCAAGGTGGTGGGAAATCCCCTCACTTGTCCTGAAACTTTTGTGAATGAGTGCAGGAGGGACAAGGACCTCTTACAGGCAAGTCAAGCTTGGGCCCTGTGCTGCCATCCTCAAGCTGGGCTTTGCAGGACGGTTGACAGTGCCCCATGAGCAGTGTCCAGTGCAAGTGCAAAGCATTTTGCCCTAAGATCTGTGTACAGTAGGGATGTGCCCTGCCTGTCTCCACCCTGCAGAGGAGGCAAATTGGATGTACGTGACAAGCTCCCAGCTAGAAGAGGATGAGGACTGTTCGCATTGTGGTCCACAGGGATGGTGGCACGGGTCGAGCCGGGGAACAGGTCAAGCTGCAAGGGGTCAGCACAGCTCCACAGGGACATGTTGAGCACAGGAACATGCTCAAGTCCTGGGGGGCTGTTCCTTTCACTTACCTAAAAGGGGCAAGAACCCCACGCCTAGGAGAGTCCACATGGCCAGGCCCGCTCTGTCTCACCTCTCTCCAATTTCTCTCTGCCTGCAGAACAGGACTGCCCATACCTTGCCTGCCTGTACCTCTGTCACTGCACTCAGGCCCAGTCCCTTCTAGTCCCTCCCTCTGTCTCTGACAACAGTGAGGGTGAGAGGTGGGGACTGGAGGAGCAGAAGCTGAAGCTGTTGGGGCACTCCTGCGTGTCTGTCATCCTGCAGGGTGCAAGAACAGACCATTTGTTTGGCAGGAACATCTCTAGTGTGCAAAAGGTGATCTGTTGCTGTGGAGCCCCTGACCTTTCTCTGAGGAACTTTTGCAGGGTTCTGCTGGGACTTTGGAGATGACCCGGGAGGGTGGCACCTTGTCTTTCTCCTGGCTCTCTAGTCCTTGCTGCTGCTGAGCTGCTGCTCCTAGATGGGACCCCCAGGATCCCAGCTCCACTTGGACAGGGCACCCCGAGGTAAAAGTGCTCCTCACTCTGCTCCCTCCACTCTGGCCCAGCACTCCACTCACTCCCATGACGACACTTCTCCTGGTGCCTCTTCCTGTCAAAGCCTTCTCGGAACCCCCTAGCCACAAAGTCAGCCCACGACTCAGCAGGGACCAGGCTGATGGGGCTGCTCAGCAGAGCTGCACCACTTCTTTCCCTGTGTCCTCCTACTCAGCAGGAATGCAGAGCTTTCCTGAAAAGAACAGGATAGGATACTTGAGAGCCCTGACACAGTGTGATGACCCTTTTGGGGAGCATTGCCCACTCCACAGTGGCCCTGCACAACACAGACTATCTGAATCCATTTCTTCCCCTCTCCTTTCCTGGGTACTTGAACATGGTCCCTTGTGGAGAGGATCACCAGGACAGGGGTGGGAAAAGGGAATTTGTTGCGGCCCTCCCAAACTCAGGTGAGCCCTAGGGTCCACCCTCAAGTTTCATTTTCACCCTAAAAGGAAATGTTTCCAGCCCTAGCCTATGGGATTTTGACCACTGTACCTGGGGCGGGGTCACTTGGGGTGATATATACCTGTTGGTTTGAATAAACCTTGGATTTGCCTGTACATCATATTGGTGTGTTGTGGTCCCTCTAAAGCTGGCTGCGACAGGAATTGGAGACGGTAGAGGAGCCCACTGAGAGTGGAGGCTTGAGGCTTGGAGAAGAAGGAGTGGGATGCTGGGCCAGGGAGAGCTGTGGTGCGCTGGGACACTGGGGCTGGTCCAGCATGGTAGGACATGCCAGGTTTCCTATGGCCCCCTGCCCAAGGAAGATTTATCTGATTTAGAGAAAAGGATGCTGAGGGACTCATTCCTCCTTTCCTCAGCTTCCTGAGAAGGGGAAGGATGTGTATCAAGGATGATATCCTTGATCACAGTGATACGCTGTGTGGGAATTCTTGAGAGCTGCACCAGAGGAGGTTTATGCTGGATATTAGGAAGCATTTCATTACTCAAACAGTGGTCAAACACTGGAAAAGGCATCCTGGAGAGGTGGCCTGTTTAAGAGGCAATGTGAACAATGTCGTTTGAAACGCGCTTTAACTTTGGTTCCAGCCTGAAGTGGTTATACAGCCAGATTAGATGGTCATTGTAGCTCCTTTTCAGTAGAAATTGTCTTCTCCTGTCTTCCCTTCCCTCTGCTCTCCTCCTTTCCATTGAGAGCACTTAAGCACCATGAGACCCCATTTCTCTGACCCCAGGCACAGCCCATTCATAGAATCATAGAATCAGCTGGGTTGGAAAAGACCTCCGAGATCATCAAGTTCAACCCTTGGTCCAACTCCAGTCCCTTTACCACGTCATGGCACTCAGTGCCACGTCCAATCTCAGTTTAAAAACCTCCAGGGATGGTGAATCCACCACTTCTCTGGGCAGCCCATTCCAATGCCTGATTACTCTCTCTGGAAAGAATTTTTTTCTGATATCCAACTTAAATTTCCCCTGGCAGAGCTTGAGCCTGTGCCCCTTTGTCCTATTGCTGAGTGCCTGGGAGAAGAGACCAACCCCCACCTGGCTAGAACTTCCCTTCAGGTAGTTACAGAGAGTGATGAGGTCACCTCTGAGCCTCCTCTTCTCCAGGCAAAACAACTCCAGCTCCCTCAGCCCCTCCCCATAGGACTTATGCTCCAGTCCCTTCACCAGCCTTGTTGCTCTTCTCTGGACCCGCTCCAGTACCTCAATATCTTTCCTGAACTGAAGGGCCCAGAACTGAACACAACACTCAAGGTGTGGCCTCACCAACACAGAGTAGAGGGGAAGGATCACTTCCCTGGCCCTGCTGGCCACGCTATTTTTGATACAGGACAGGATCCCATTGGCCTTCTTGGCCACCTCTGCACACTGTTGGCTCATGTTGAGCTTCCTGTCAGTTAGTGCCCCCAGGTCCCTTTCTGCCTGGCTGCTCTCCAGCCACTCTGTCCCCAGCCTGTAGCACTGCAGGGGTTTGTTGCGGCCAAAGTGCAGGACCTGCACTTGGCCATATTGAACTTCACCCCATTGGAATCAGCCCATCTCTCAAGTCTCTGCAGAGCCCTCCTGCCTTCCAGCAGGTCAAAACTCCCTCCCAACTTGGTGTCATCAGCAAATTTGCTGATGATGGACTCAATCTCCTCATCTAAATCATCAATAAAGATGTTAAATAGGACTGGACCCAACATTGACCCCTTGGGAACACCACTAGTGACCGGCCGCCAGCTGGATGCAGCTCCATTCACCAGCACTCTCTGGGCCTGGCCCTCCAGCCAGATCCTAACCCAGCACAGAGTGCCCCTGTCAGAGCCATCAGCTACCAGCTTTTCCAGGAGTATATTATGGGAGACAGTGTCAAAGGCTTTGCTGAGGTCCACATAGACCACATCCACATCCTTTCCCTCATCCACCAGGTGGGTCACCTGATCATAAAAGGAGATCAGGTGGGTCAGACAGGACCTGCCCCTCCTAAACCCATGCTGGCTGGGTCTAATCCCTTGTTCATCCTGTAGGTGCTGTGTGATTGCACTCAGGATGATCTGCTCCATAACCTTGCCAGGCACCGAGGTCAGGCTGACAGGCCTGTAGTTGCCAGGGTCCTCCTTGCAGCCCTTTTTGTGGATTGGGGTGACATTTGCCAACTTCCAATCATCTGGGACCTCCCCAGAGAGTCAGGACTCTTGGAAGATGATGGAGAGTGGCTTGGCAAGCTCTTGCACCAGCTCCCTCATCACTCTGGGATGGATCCTGTCTGGTCCCATAGACTTGTGAGGATCCAGCTGGCTCAGTAAGTTACTATTTCCTCCTGGAATACAGGAGGGCTATTCAGCTCCCTCTCTCTGTCTACCAGCTCCAAAGGCCAGTTGTCATGAGGGCCACCTGTCTTACTGGTGAAAACTGAGGCAAAGTAGGTATTAAGTACCTCAGCCTTCTCCTCATCTTCCTTAACTATATTTCCCTCCAAGTCCAACAGAGAATGGAGGTTTTCCTTGCCCCTCCTTTTGTTATTAATGTATTTATAGAAGGACTTTTTGTTATCCCTAACAGAATTAGCCAAATTAACTTCAAATTGCTCTTTTCTTTCCCTGATTTTTTTCCTGCATGACCTAGCTCTCTTCGTAAATTCTTCATAAGTAGCCAGCCCTTTTTTCCACAGTCAGTAAACATTTTTTTATCCCTGATTTCCTTCAGAATCTCCCCATTTAACCAAGCTAGTCATCTTCCCCTCTGCCTGGCCTTTCAGCACACTGGGACAGCCTGTTCCTGTGCACTCAAAAACTTTTTCCTTGAAACATGTCCATCCCTCCTGGACCCCCTTGTTTTTAAGGTTTGTTTCCCAGGGTATGCTCTGAAACAGTCTTTTGAATAGGCCCTCCGGAAGTCCAGTGTAGAGGTTTTAATGATGGCTCTCCTTACATCTCTGAGTATTGAAAATTCTATTATTTCATGGTTGCTATGGCCCAGGCGGCCTCCAACCACTACACCTCCCACTAGCCCCTCTCTGTAAACAGTAGGTCTAGCAGGGCCTTACCCCTGGTAGGCTCATTTACCAGTTGATGAAGGAAATTGACCCCTATACACTTCAGAAACCTCCTAGACTGCCTCTTCTCTGCAGTATGAAGCTCCCAGCAGATATCTGACAGGTTAAAGCCACCACAAGAACAAGGGCTGGAGATTTTGAGACATTCGCCAGCTGCTGTTAGAATAATTCATCTCCTTCATCATCCTGGTAGGGCGGTCTGTAACAGACTCCCACCAGGATGTCAGCCTTGTTAGCCTTCCCCCTGGTTCTGGTCCACAGGCACTCAACTTTATTGTTAATGACCTCAAGCTCAACAGAATCAAGAGACTCTGATATATAAAGCCACCCCTCCACCTCTCTTACCCTGCCTGTGCTTTCTGAAGAGCTTGTAGCCCCCCATAGCAGCACTCCAGTCATGCGAGTCATCTCACCATGTTTCTGTGATGGCAACTACGTCATAGTTTTCCTCCTGCACTATGGCTTCCAGCTCCTCTTGTTTGTTTCCCATACTGCGTGCATTGGTGTACATGCACTTCAGCTGGGCCATTGACTTTACTCTCAACTCAGGCTCTACACCCTTAGGCTTATCTCACGAGAGCCCGGTTTCAGTTCCTTCCCCCTTCAAACCTAGTTTAAAGCCCTCCTAACCAGCCCTGCCAACTTATGGGCTACAGTTCTTTTGCCCTTCCTAGATAGATGAAGCCCATCTGGTTTGAGGAGACTAAGCAACATGGAGTTTGCCCAAAATTTTGACGGTAGCACCAGTCCCTAAGCCACCTATTGGTGAGCTGCGCTTTCCTGTACTTCTCATTTATCTCCTCATTCATCCCAGCTAGCACAGGAACTGAGGCAATTACTACCTGTGCTCCTGTCCCATGAAGTGATTGGGCCAGCACCTTAAAATCTTTTTAAATTACCCTGGTACTTCTTTCATTGATGTCATCACTTCCAGCCTGGACAAGCAACAGGGGGTAATAGTCTGAGGGCTGAATTAGCTTAGGAAGTCTCTTAGAAATATCCCTCACCCTGGCCCCGGGAAGGCAGCAAACCTCCCTGTGGGAAGGGTCTGGCTGACATATAGGGCCCTCAGTTCTCCTCAAAAGAGAGTCACCAAGTACAACAACCCTTCTCTTTTTCCTTGTATGTGTAGTTGGAATCCGCCTCACAGATGGGGGGTAACCAGAAGACCTTGCAGACAGATCTTCCTGTTGACTGTCCTCCATCAGACTTAATGAGTCCAGGGCCATAAACCTGTTTTTTAAGGGCACCCTGGCAGGTGAAAGTGGTCAAGAGAGGGTGTTTTTGCCTCTACAACCAGGCACCTGTTTCCATTCCTCCCCATCCATATGATCTGTTCTATCTGCTTGATGGCAGGAGGGGCAGGGCTTCACCACCTCCTGTTGGGCTTCCTTAGGGGTCAAAAGGGTGTGACTCCACCAGTCAATTTCCCTTTCACTCTCCCTTATGCTTCTGAGCCTTTCCACCTCTTCCTTTAGCTCTGCCACCAGACACAGCAAATTGTTCACCTGCTCACATCGCATGCAGGTGTTTCTCACAGTCCTCTGGTAGCAGTTCCAGGCTCAAGCAGTCTGTGCAGCCAGGGGCCTGAGTGGCTGCATTCTTTTTAGACGGTACTGTCTGTGTTGACAGACCTCTACTGGTAACAGCAGCAATGACTTTGAATTGTGACTGCCTTGAGTTGTGGAAATAAAAAAAATAAAAAAATAAAAATAAAAAAAAGAAACGAGAGCAGAGCAGAGCACCTCCCTTCCCTCCTTTTATCAAGCCTTCTCAACCCCCTGCTAACACACAAGCCCCACCTCTAAGTCCCTTGACAACAGTTGGAGGAGCAGCAACCAAACCCTAGCAGGAAATGAGCAGAGCACCTCCCTTCCCTGCCTTATCAAGCCTTCTCAACCACCTGCTAATGAGCAAGCCCCACCTCTGAGTCACCTGATAACAGCTGGAGGAGCAGCAGCCAAACTCTAGCAGGAAAAAAATTCACTGACTCCCCCTTGAACATGCAGGAGGGGAGGGCAGGAAGGTAGGAAGCTGATGTTGTTCAGGCACATGGCAAGTGTCTCTTGCTCTGGTCCCTGCAGGCTGCAGTAATAGAGTGCACTGTCCTCCAGCTCCAGCCCAGTCATGCTCAGTGACCCAGAGCACTTGTAAGCCTGCAGGAAAACTTCTTGTGTACAAAAGGGGCTGTGTGGCTGTAGGAGCCTCCATGGCCCTGGCATTGCAGCAAGTACTGCAGGGGTCCACCAGGACACTGCCAATACCAAGCCATGTAAATACAGGAGGCATTGGAGCTGTAAATGCATTGTAAGGTCCCAGAATTCCCTGCTGGCCACCACACTGCAGACCTTGTTGCTTGTATCTCATCACCCTGAAATGCATGTTAAACAAAACCTGGTCCGTTCCATCACTGCTTTGCTCTCATGGTGCCAGGAGATGGCCCACAAAAGAAGCAAAGGAAGTAGGCAAAGATGTTGTCAAAGCACAAGTGCTATGGATGCCCCAGGGAAGAAGCAGACCAAGAAATGCAGAGAGGGGCTGGAGCCAGACAGTGACTAGGGTGGTTGGGTGACAGAAACACTGTGAACCACCTCTACAGAATAAAGCATTGTATTCAGGACTCAAGGTATGCCATTTGTCATTTTGGCAAAAGGAGTTCTAGAAGAAAGGCCAGAACCACTTGCAGTACACAGGGATGCCCATCGTTTCCTTGGGAATAGCCCTGAACCTCAGAAGTCTCTATCACCAAATCTCATGGACCCTGTGCTAGGCCCCAGCAGGTTTGTGTTAAAGCTCAGTTGGATTTCCTGTCCCTATGTGAAAGGGTGCAAATGTAGCAGGCAGAGTCCTGAGGGTGCAGAGCCCACAGGGAAAGGGATGACCTGAAATGGGAATTGTCTCTGGACACCAAGGCTCAACTCTTCATTCTGGCCTGCTTTTAATGACAGAAGAATCAGAGGTAACAAGGGATACCCACTCCAAGTTGCATCGAGGTGTCTGCTGGTACCACCAAACAAGACTATCACAATGTTGAATCCAGACCCGCGGCAGGAGTGGAATATGGAGTCCCCACACACATAGTCTCTGCTGGTCCCCCTCAGCCTCTACTGTGCCCACAGCCCAGTGGGATGACAGCACAGGAATATCGGGCAAGGCACGACCACAGACTGAGGATGTTGTCCCAGAATCCCAGTGCCCTCAGCCTCTGTCTCTGCCCCAGCCTCTGTTTGTGCTTCTGCTCTTGTCTCTGCATGTGTCCCTGTCCCTTTTCCTCCCCCTGTCTCTCCCTGTCCCGTGGGAGCCATGCTCGGGCCGCTCCTGCCTGGCCCCACCTTGCCGGGGCAGTGCCGGCATCTCTGCCTGATCCTGACAGACCCACCTGGCCCATCTGGGGCATGAGAAGGGGCGGGCACAGGGATGCTGAGGACACAAAGCAGTGCTGAGCAGATGGAGAGAACATTGTCAGAAAAGGACCCAAGAGTTCTTGTGGACAACTTGCCCAACAATTTGCTCTTGGAGCAAAGAAGGTCAGTGGGATCCTGGGCATTAGGCAAAATGCTTACCAGCAAGTCAGGGAGGTGATGGCTCTTCCCTACTTAGAACTCCTGAGGCCACAGCTGGAATACTGGAGGCATATCCTGACTCCCCTTACAAAAGAGAGTTGGATCTACTGGAGAGAGGGCAGTGAAGGGCCACGACGATGATTATGAGACTTGAGTACCTCTGAGGGAGCTGGCACTGTTTACTCTGGAGAAGAGAAAATCTGGGGTTGGGGAGGGGGAGATGTTCTGTCATCACTGTTTAGAAAAAGAGTTTTTGAATCACAGAATATTTTGGGTTGGAAGTGAAATTTAAAGGTCATCTAGTCCAACCCTCTTGCAATGATGATGAACATCTTAAACTTGATCAGGATGCTCAAGACCCACCTTATCAGATTTCAGGTCTGGTTGTAGGGGTAGCCCCTTATCCCGAGTAGGGGTGCAGTGTGAATGATGGTCAGAAGAGCTCAGGCACAGCAGACATCAGAAGACTTGATCAGAAGGCTTACAACTTAGAGAGTTTATTCAAGACAATTAACAGACAGTTCCTCATAGCTCACAGTAGTAGTAGTAGAAGTGGTAGTTCCTTGTAGATGATCTAATCCTCACGCAGTAACATCCACACCTTTTATAACCTCTTACATCCAACATGCCATGACACTATTGGTTAACCAATTCACTTCACATACACCACAGCCTTTCATTGGTCACAGGACCACACACACTCCAGGTAGCTCCTGTTCTCTTTAGGGGTGCACTCCAAACAGCTTTCCTTAAGGGATGCACTCACTGTCACCCCCCACAATTCCCCCTGTCTGTAATTGTTTCACAAAAGAGGTTGCAGTAATCTTCTACAGGGCCCTTGTAGAAGACTACCCGCACCCGATGTTAATGTTACCACAATTGTCCAGATCACAAAATCTAGTCTTCCCATAAAGACCTCTTCAGTTATAACCCATCTCTAGTTCATCTTTAAAGCTCTTTGTTTAGCTACCTTCATTCATCATTCATTCATCACTCACTCTTCTCACTCTTTCCACTTTTTCTCCTTTTTTTCTTTTTCACTTTTTTCCTCTTTTTTCCCCTTTTTTAAAACTTTTTCTCTTTTATTTTTTCCTCTTTTTTTTTTACATAGAACACGTGCTTTCTACATCTTTACCTTCATTACTTTGAACCCATCAAAAAGACCTTAATTGCTACTAGATATTACACTTATAGCAAACTCAACTCCATTTACCAGCAGTACCAGTTATCCCAAGCTATAGATGTTGTTTTACGCCATTTCAAGTTAACACCATTCTGCTTACTTAACACCTTAATTTTCTGCATTCTTAACTTTATTAGCACACCAAACCATAGTATGACTCTGCTTCAAGTTAACACCACTCATTTTGCATTACCAGATGTTCACCTGCAAGAACAAACCCAAACCACATAAGCTGAACTATTATCTGTCTTCATTTGTTTTGTTACTCCTAACACTGTAAAGGCTCTTGTTCATTGTTGATCTTGACCTGTGGAGACAAAAAACCCAGAAACCCTTTCCAAGTTATTAACTGTTCACACATTATTAACTGTCCACACTGCTTTTCACCCTTTTAACAAGAGTCCAATTCACCACTCCAGGTTTCTTTGCTGCTTTCCTCTTCTTCTCTGATGTTTTCCTCTTCTCTGAGAGGTGCTTTGCTGCTCTCCTTTTCTTCTCTATTGTTTTCTTCTTCTCTGAAAGGTGCTGCAGTATTGTTTCTTCATGACTGACTTCAGGGCTTCTGTCCCAAGGCTCGAAGAGGTGTTTGCCTTTAGTTGTGCTGCAAACAAGCTACAGTTGCTGTGCATCACCATCAACCCGTTTCAGTTGCTTGCTTTTGTTGCTAGGATGATGACCTTGGAGTCACCAGATGTTGTTTGGACCACAACACCCAGAAGTCCTTATGCAAACTGACAGACTTTAATACCCATCAGACTTTGCAAGAACTGACACACGTGACATGGAGAGACCTCCCTGGGGTGTTGCTCTTGCCCCCTGAGTGTGTGCTCCCCTTCTCTGTGGGGTTCGGCATCATCTTGAACTATGCAGTAGAAATTCTTCATCCTGTACAAAGTTACTGACACACTGCAAGGAAACTTTTATATAGTCTCTCAAAGCAAAAGTTGAACCAAACACAAACTTAAAGCAGCATTTTTCAGTAAGAAACAGCCTTTCTACAGTCTTAGCAGGTAACATACTTTTATGGCAGTAATAAATCTGTCTCTCTTCTCCCACTTTTGTTTTTCTTAGCTAGCTGGCTACATTCTTATCAGTTCAGCTTGTCAGAGTCTGTGTTAATTAGCATCAGTCCCATT
The DNA here is from genome assembly GCA_021164005.1 of Willisornis vidua nigrigula. Taxonomy (NCBI): domain Eukaryota; kingdom Metazoa; phylum Chordata; class Aves; order Passeriformes; family Thamnophilidae; genus Willisornis; species Willisornis vidua. The sequence goes on along the minus strand of JAJPCS010000046.1, from coordinate 32,063 downwards.
ACCAGCACCTTGATTTACTATGCAGAACAGAAAACCTTCTTCCAACTTAACTCTTTCTTACAGCATGAGATATCTTAAGTCAACAGTTTCTTAGCTTTTCTACCCTTACAGCATGCATTAACAGTTATTTCTTTTGATTTACCTTATCTTGCCTTCTCTTCCTTGCTTCTTAACTTCTGATTTAGTGTTCCTTTACTTTCCTTAATCATTCTGTATCACACACTTCTGTTTGCTGTGCCATCGTATATCTTAAAGCAATGTTCACTTTAAGCATCACTACACTCTTCTCTTGAGATCTGCCATCTCTTTGGATTGCTCTTAGTGGCTCACCTGAAAAAAGTGTTCTCTTTCGTCGACAAATTTTTCCGCATCCCCCAGCAGCTTCTCTGGGTGCCACCACAGCGAAAAATCTATTCTGCAATTCCGCAGCTTTTCTGTGATAACCATCACAGAGTAAAACTTCCATAAATTCCATAGTCCAATGGCTTTTCTGTGATAGGTATCCTAGCGTAATACTCTATTCCGTAAATTCAACGGCTTTTCTGTGACATCGATCACAGCGAAAACTCTGCTACACTAAGAGATACCGTCATCCGTTACCTTCAGGAGTTTATCTCCATCATAAATCACCCACTGGCAGGTCAACATGTTGGCACATCCGGGGTCACTAAGTATAGGGGCAGCAGTGGCGCAGTGTGAATGATGGTCAGAAGAGCTCAGGCACAGCAGACATCAGAAGACTTGATCAGAAGGCTCATATCTTAGAGAGTTTATTCAAGACAGATAACAGACAGTTCCTCATAGCTCATAGTAGTAGTAGTAGTAGTAGTAGTAGTAGTAGTAGTAGTAGTTCCTAGTAGATGATCTAATCCTCACGCAGTAACATCCACACCTGTTATAACCTCTCACATCCAACATGCCATGACACTATTGGTTAACCCATTCACTTCACATACACCACAGCCTTTCATTGGTCACAGGACCACACACACTCCAGGTAGCTCTGTTCTCTTTAGGGGTGCACTCCAAACAGCTTTCCTTAAGGGATGCACTCACTGTCACCCCCACAGCTGGTGAAGCCAAAAAAACCTCAGAATAAAAGGATGTGCTACAAGATTTTCCAATTCTTTTAGAAGCAAAGATATTTATTAATAACATTGGAGGCAAGCCAGTTCATACCGGGCAAAAACTTGCCTGGCTTGTTTGTGTAAAATAAGCCCTTTATACAGTTTTGGGTTCATAGTTACACCTTCTAATTTCCATATTAATGACTAGGTGAAAGCTTGGGTGGAGCTTTCCTTTTGGCTTGAAATCTGGGTAGTGGTCTCCTGACTTCATCCCTCTGGTGGTCTTGAAGCATCTTCATCACTGTTGCACTTCTGCCTTTCCTTTGTTCAATGACATGACCTGTCAAACCTGTAAAATCTTGGCTTTAACTATACAAAATCTTGGCCCTGGGCTTTCATACCTATTTTGAATATCTAAGTTTACCTAATTTATAGCCTAGGAGTCTATTGTGTTGGATTTTGGTTCAGTGAGTAGCACAGAACTACCTGGGTAAGATGGACAGATCATGCCTTAAGTAATTCAGCCAATTTTCTTCTCTCGGCAGAACTAGGCACTTTAACTCTTTTAGGCCTTGTTCTGCCTTCATTGGAGCAGTACAGTTTCTCAGTACCAGGAACCCAAGGGAGTGATGAGCTTCTGGGGTGACAAAGTACATGTAGGCATTGTCCTGAAGGTGACATTGGCATGAAGTCTTTGGATACATGCATTAATTTTTTCATGGATAGACCCTTCTACACTGTCTCAGCAGACATTTAAAGATGTCAGCAAGCAGCTCTAGCTAAAGGATGTCGAAATGATGCCACAGAAGACCCCTTGCACATCCTGCACCAGGTAGCAGACATGCACCTAGTGGATGAAACAAGATCCCACAGAAAGGGAAAATTGCTACTGCAATCTTCCTCTGTTTGTCTAGTGATAGTCAGACTTCATCCATATTGTATACAGGGACCTACTGTGGTCATGAGAGAACCTTTGCATACAGAGAGAACAGTAATAATGATAGAAAAATATAACCAGTTCTAGAAATTACAGTAGAACAATAACCATTACTATAAACAGAACTATAGAAATCATGACAGTGCCATCAGTTAATTAGGCTATAATGATCCCTCCTCAAAATACGCTTCCTAAACAATACACTTCCTTCTTTTAGAAATTTGGACCATGAAATACTGTTCTTGCAAGGACTGATGAACAGCACAATAAGAAAGAGTTGTTAAGTCTTCTGAATGAGCCGCGCACACTGCTGTTGCCAGCTGGTAGGCCATCTCTGATGGTTTTACCTCCAGTACCACTGACATTCTACACCTGTTCTCACACTCCTTATTTGTTTCTCTTGCCACTCTACTGGTATTAATATTTACAGTAATTGCTCCGTATGTAAGAAACCTTTTGACTGCCAAGAAGAGCTGGTAGTTTCTGCATCTAACCTGAAAATTACAGTACCCTTAAACAGGTCAGCAGTATGTGAGTCACTTGGTGCCAGAAGCCAGAGCCTCACCCACAGGGGATGTAGGGATGCACTTCACACATGCTCTGGAATAGACACAGGTATATTCTGTGCCCTACTGTACTGCTCATATCAGCTGACCTTCACACCTATGCTGGGCTGTGCACATCACTCCTTGCAGGATGAACACAGTCAACTAATCATAGCAAAAATGCCTGGAGGAAGCAAGCCCTTGGCAGCAGTAGTGAGGGCATTGCAATAGCCTTGGCTTTCACTTGGAGGGAAGTATCAGCTTTGCCTCTGCACTACAGAACTTCTAAGAAAACCCTACTAAAATTCTGAAGACTGCAACTGCACAGATGATCAGCAGGGTGGGGATCTGTTTGTCTGTTGTCTGCAGTCTGCTGTGTCCTGAGTAGAGTCCTACCTGGTACTGTGACAGTGTAGGGTTCCCAGCATTACCCTGCACATAAGGTTCCATAACTTCCTATCAGCTTTTCTGAGATGTTAGTGAAAGAGTTCTCTAAGTTCTCTATTCCGAGAGATTAATGCAATTTCTTCTAGCTTTAGAGAGATCCAGCACCTCCAGGGGTAAAAAGTCATGCATTAGGGAGGGTCTTCCAGGGATTAACATCCAGGAAACAGGTCTGGAGAAAGGAGGCTGTTAATTATCTTTGAAGGATCATGGGGTTTTTGGGAAATGACTGAGGACTGCTGGAGGAAAACAAATGTCACTGCTGTCTGTCTTCGAGAAGGACAAGAAGGAGGACCCAGAGTACTTTCCTCAAGCACCGAGTTGGTGATGGAGCAACTAATCTTGGAAATCATTTCCAGGCACATGAAGGACATGAAGGTTGGCAGGATTCACCAAGGGGAACTCATGCTTGACAGACTTAATGAACTTATGTGCTGAAGGACTGGCTGTAGATGAGGGCAGAGCAGTGCGTATTGTCTGCCTTGATTTCAGGAAGGCTTTCAATACTGTCCTTCAAACTAAAGTCCTCCTAGAGAAGTTGATGAAGTCTCAACTGAATGAGCAGCTGGTGATCTGGACTGAACAACAGACAGACAGATGGTCCTCAGGTGTGGTGATCAGTGGCATGAGGTGTAGTTGGAAGCCAGGATGTAGCAATTTACCCCAGAGGTCAGTGATGGATCCAGCCCTCTTCAACATCTTCGGCCATGATCTGAAGGGCAGAAATGAAGAAGAATCCCAAGAAATTCCTTAATGAAACCAAACGAAGAGGAGGGACTGATAGACAACACGGTTGTGCTACCACCCAGAGGGATCTCAGCAGGCTGCAGAAATGAGTTGACAGGAACCTGAGGCAGTTTAACAAGCTGTACTAGTTTTTGGTGGGGTAAAGTTATTTTTTTTCATAGTAACTTGCACAGTTCTGTGTTTTCTATTTGGGATCAAACAGCACTGATCACACTGACGGGGATGCTTTAGCTACTGCTTCATAGTGCTCACAGAATGCCAAGGCCTTCTCTGATTTGCTTGCTACCCTAACAGGGACTCCGCTCGGGATACAGGAGATGCTGAGAGGAGAAGCAGCCAGGACAGCTGATGCCAACTGAGCAAAGGATTACTCCATACAATCATATATCATTCTCAGAAATAAAACTCAGGGAAAGAAGGAGGAAAAGGGCTGTTTGGAGTTGTGGCATGTGGTACCCACACTGCAGCCTCATAGCGTGAGGGTGACCAAGCACTGGAACAGGTTGACTAGGCACTTTGTGGAATTTTCATGCTTGGAGATCTTCACAAGCTATTTGATCGTGACCCTGGGGAAGTAGAGCCTGTGAAGAACCCAGGCAGGAGCAGGTTGATTTGGAAGGAGCTATCTGTGAAGGGTTAGGAACTGACCCTTTATGCCGTTCCCCGTTGCCCCCGGCTCTTTTGGACAGAAGAGGCAGAGAATTCAGGAATTGAAGGTAGACTAGGATGAAGCAGCGTTTCAGTGAGGCCAAGGTGTTTTACTGATTTTTTGCTCTTGTTGTTATTCACAATTCTACTCTATTTTAATTGGCAATTCAGCAGAACCCATGCCGCGGGTAGTAAAGGCCAGGGAAATCTTCGTGAGAAAAGCCATCCCCTCCTGGCCCCTGACAACTCTTCCCTTCCCCACACTGTGACAGGGCCTCAGCAGGTTTATGTTAAAGCTCAGCTGCCTTTCAGGCAGAGTCCCGGGGGTGCAGGTCCCGCAGAGACAGAGATGATTGAGACTGGAAACTTCCGGGAGGCTGTGGCTCAACCCCCTACTTCTGCCCCGTACTTCGTTACACTGCCCGAGGAGGTGATGAGAGATACCCACTCGAGGCTGCCTTTCAGAGCCCGACGGTACCAACGAGTTGCGTAACCCCCGAAGGTGCCACCGGGCCCGCGGCAGGAGAGGAGCAGGGGGGTGCTGACGTACTGCAAATAAGCTTTTAACCCTGGGGGCTCTCAGCCCCTCCCCGCCTTCCTCCGGCCTCAGCTAAGCCCTCAGCGCTGCGCGAATAGAGCGCGGGAGTCAGCCACGGCGCGACCACGGACCGAGAACGTTCCTCCACTGCCCCGGAACCCCCGCGCCGGCACAGGCACAGCCACCGCCCCTCCCGTCCTCCCGCTTTTGTCCTAGCCTTTGTCCCTCTCCCTGCTCCTGCCTCTCCCTGCCCCGTTCCCTCCTTGCCCTGCCCTGGACTCGCTGCCCTCCCCGCTCTCACCTGCCGGCCCCAAGACCAAGGCCAAGTTCAGCAGCCACGGCCCCAGCCCGGCCGCCATCGTGCCCGGCCGCGGCCGAGGGCTGTGCTGGAGCCGCACCGAGCCGAGCGGAGCCGCGCTCAGGCCACTCCTACACGGCTGCGCTTTGCGGGGCAGCGCTGGCGCCTCTGCCCGACCCCGACAGACCCGCCCGGCCCGCCTCCGGCAGGGGCCCCTCCAGGACAGAAGAAGGGGAGCTGCTTATGAGGACAGTATGGAAACTATCCCCTGCATTTCTACTTCCTTGTCCCACGCTGCTCCCCTTCACACCGCAGAGCTCACCCCTCCCCACGGCTGCTGCACCCCCACACGCCCCGGATCATCCTTCCCAGCTCTTGCAACCTGTTCTTGCCCTTGTTTCCTGCCGGGCTGTGCGACTGTCCTGTGGGCGACCAGCGACATCGGACTATGTCCGCTGTGACCTCTACATTGAGGAAACAGGTGGAGGGGCAGTGGGAGATGGTGGTAGGGAGATGCTGCTACTGCAGAGACCTCTGAGTTATCAGGAACCAAGCCTTGTTGTCAGTCTTCCCAGGGTGGAAAATAATCCCACAGACACAAGAGTCCACATAGCCAGAACTGCTCTGAATTAGCAATCCCCACCTTTCCCCACATTTTCCCTGCCTGTACCCTTGTAAACCCTGCCCATCCCACCTTCTTCCCACTCTAGGCTTTGGCACACGTCTGACTTGTGCCAGCCCTGAACGAAAAAGCTGAGAGTTGATAAAAAGAAGCCATTTGAAATTGCCAGGGTATCTTTTCCTGTCATTCTTGTCAGGACACGAGAAGGTACCCTTCAGATCCTGGCAGTATGGTGATGCCCAGTGTACTGTAGTTAAGGTTTCCCAGTGGGAAAACCTCCTGTGAGCAACAGGACCAACGTGGCTACAAGAATTCTCCCCATAGACCAGGTCAAGCTAAATTCTACCTGGGCTCTGAGCTGCCCAACCAACTTGCCTTTGAATTCCCAATGCTACCAAACAGTGAGCACAACACCCATCATCATCATCATTATCATCAATCATCATCATCATATTTATCAACTTCATCTTTAGCAGTTGTCATTATGTAATGATCTCAAGACACTGTTTTTAATATACAGAACCTCTTGCCTCATCATCATGAGGCAATGCTATCAGTTGCTTCTGTTTTCTTTATCTAGGCTTCTCTTCTCTTCATTATTATTTTCCAAAGAAGTTGACTTCATGCTGGCTGGAGTGTGGTAGGATCTCATAACTTAACCATTTGCAGCACAGAGAGGGACACCCTGCCCAGTGATGAGGCATTAATAGAAAAGCTGCTTTCCTGTACTTTGGCTGCTTTGCAAAGAGGGGTAAGATGAGGGTCTGTGGTCCATTGGGTTCCTGTGGCAAGGGCTAGGGCTGGCCAGCAGTAAAACAGATACATGGATGTTGGGGAAAGGAGCTGCGTTGTGAGAGGGTTCTTCGTGCCCTCGCCGGCCCACCCCACATGGTATCCCGGGTTTAGTGCCAGATATCAAGGTGTGTTCTCATAGAGATACAGCCTTGACTCCAATGGTTAAAAACAGGAACGTTCCACTTTATTCGGGGGTAAACAGGTTATATAGCTTTTCGGGGTGAACTCGAGGACAATAAGAAGTTGGGATAGGCTGAAGGTCTCTGTCCACGTGGCAGCAGGCTGCTCTGATTGGTTGAAAAGCCAGTGTCCACGCGGCGAGCAGCATGCCTCTGGCGCCAGTGAGACGGGGCTGCTCGCCGGCTCTGGGGTTGTTTACTGCCTTTCGGCTGCCTCAAGGTCACAGTGACCTTGCCAGCCTGTCAGCTCTCTAGGCAGTGTGTTGTGCATAGGAGGCCAAACCTCTCTCTACAAATCCTCTTTTCTTTTTGTGCACAACACACGTCCAGTTTGCTGAGTAAACAAAAACTCTGCAACAAGAAAACGAATTACCCGTACATTCCGAACTGTGAGTTACAACCGTTACAACGTTATGTGCATAAACATGAACTTTTCCCCACGTGGGTTATAAAGGTCCATTGTGCAATTGTCACTGCACGGACCATGGTCTCATGCCAGGGAGATGAGGTCAAACAGAGGCTCTCTGGCAGTGTTCCCAAGTTTAGCTCTCAGACCGCACTTTGTAACACTGTAGGGCTTACTGAGAGGAGTTTGGAATGTCAGTTATTTTTATCCTTTTCACAGTGATGTTACAGACTGGTCCTTGTCGCTGGAGACGATAGCAGGTTTGCCTGGCAGAGATGAGGCTGAAGCAGGTTGTATCCATTTGCAGGGGACCCACAATGGCCCTGCATCCATGGAAACACAGCTATATCCCCTACCTGTAAACAAGAGTGGTCTGGGGCCTAACCATTGTCCTGTCGCTGGATCTTTACAGTGCACTGACACTTGGGGCATGGGATTGATCTTATGAGACAAGTAATGCAATTGCACTGGGGTCTGCTCAGCATCACGACTGAGGCTAAGAAAATTAAGGGTAAACAAGACTTTACTTAGTCTCATCTGTGGATCTAACATTTCTTTATCTTTTTGCTTCTGAAGATATGCCTTTAGGGTCCAATTCGCCCTTTCCACAATAGCTTGTCCCGTAGACAAGTGAGGAATCCCCATAACGTGTTTGATTCCCCATGTGGCCAAGAATTGTTTAACCTTTCCTACGATGTACGAAGGGGCATTATCAGTTTTTAACAGCTGAGGGACTCCCATGACTGCAAAACTATTGGCAAGATGCCGAATGACATGACTCCCTTTCTCTCCTGCCTGGGCTGTGGCCCAAAGCATATTTGAGAAAGGATCAATGGTCACGTGCACGTACTTAAGGCAGCCAAACTCAGGGACGTGGGTCACGTCCATCTGCCTGATCTCTCTGGCCTGTAGACCTCTCGGGTTAACTCCCAATCCTAAGGTGGAACCAAATTGCATACACTAAGGACATGCCTTAACGATTCCCTTGGCATCCTCCCACAAAATTTTGAAGGAACACCTCAGGGCTCTAGCACTCTGATGAAATTGTGCATGACTATCTCGGGCTTTTCCAAACTTGCTCACTGGTGCTTGTATGCTCAGACTGACTAGTGGCATTCCCTTCTCCTAGGCCTAAGGAAACTTTATGGCTTCAAATATGTAGTACACAACATGGCTGCGTTCAGCTTTTCAATACCCGTTGAAGGGCAAGAAAAAGCTCTAGAAGTCGTTAGTTCCCTATAGACCCAAGTAAAGAGTCTTCTATCCTGTTCGCTACCTCTACTGCACACTGCGAGTCAGAAATTACATTAATAGGAAAAGAAGACCATTTGGCTGGTGCCCAAATGATTGCTACCAGCTCGAGCATCTGCAAACTGTCCTGTTCAGTTCCTGGGATTAGGTTTTTACTCCACTGTCCTTTCTCCTGCAAAACACAAACTGCTGTCTTGGACTTCTTTCCAGCGTCTGTGAACACTGTACGTCCTTGTAGTGGTCGCTCCGAGACGATTGGTTTCTCGACCCATGAGAACTGGCTGATAGTTTGTAGGCGTCTGTTCCTTGGGGCTCCATGTCGAATGTGTCTGGAAAATCCGATCAAGGCGATCTGCATTGGCTCAGAATGCTGCAACTGCCATGCAAAGTCGGCTGCCTTAATGGGGATACCGATCCACTCTGGTTCCTGGCCGTCAACCTCCACACAATGCTGTCGTCCCTTTTTTATTAGAAAGGCTATGATCTCTGTCCTTTGCCAGATGCTTTTTGGGGTTGTGTGAGGTGGAAACATCCACTCTAGGATGGCAATTTCCTCTGCCTCACAATGTCTTTGACTTCGATGGGCCTTTTGCCAGTTGAAGTCCTGCATCAGTAGGGCAAAAGGAAACAAGGGATGATTGCAGACTCAAACTCCAATAGGGTGAAAAGCACTGCGCCTGTGGGCATGGTTTGTCGTTAGCTTCTCTGTCACTGCCTGGAGAGCTTTTGCATGATCATCAGTCCAATCGACTGGTTCATCTGGCTGTGTACCACAAAGAACGGTAAGAACGGATGGATATCAGCATTAGTCAGTCCCACCACAGATCTGATCCACTGGAGCTCACCTACTAGTCTCTGGGCATCATTTAACATACTCACGGAGCTAATGATTTCCATTTTCTGCGGCTTAGCAATAAAGTATGTGATTCACCATCCTAGATAAGTCCAGGGCGCTTGCGTCTGGATTTTCTCTGGTGCCACAACTAACCCTTTCTGCCACAGCTGTGTGGTGAGGGTTTCTACAATGCCTGCAGGAAAAGGTTTTTCTTGACACAGCAAAATATCATCCATGAAGCGGTAAATTATGGTGGCAGGCATGCTTTTCTGGATCGGAGAGAGAGCCCATGCCACATACAGTTGGCACATTGTAGGCAAATTTTTCATACCTTGTGGTAACACCACCCATTCATAGCGCTTTGCTGGTTCACCTTTGTTAACGGATGAATAGTAAAGGCGAATCTCTTTGTATCCTCAGGGTGTAAAGGAATCGTGAAAAAACAGTCCTTTAAGTTGATGATTAGAAGATGCCATCCCCTAGGAAGCATTGTGGGAAGAGGCAATGCGGGCTGCAAGGCTCCCATTGGCCACATCTGGTCATTCACCTTGCGAAGATCATGTAATAGCCGCCATTTCCCTGACTTCTTAGGGATTACAAAGATTGGAGTGTTCCAAGGGCTAACTGATGGCTGTATATGCCCTGCCTTTAACTGTTCTTGCACCAACTGCCTGGCGATTTCTAGTCGCTCTTTTGGGAGTGGCCACTGCTCAATCCAGACTGAAAGACCAGTTCTCCATTTCAGTCTGAGAGTGGGCGGCTTTTCAGCAGTGACCTGCACTATAAATTTTGAGCTGGCTGAGGGACAGAGAGAACTGCTCGCAGTTGGCTCATGACCTCCCTGCCAATGAGGCCTCCCAACTGACCTGGCAGTGGCATGACATAAGGCCTGAGAGTTACCGCTTGTCCTTCTGGAAATTTAAGTTGGACGGGCTGGGCTGACTGCTGAGGGTTGGAGTCACCTCCAACTCCTTGGACCGCATCAAGAGCAGGGACAAGCTTCCAGTGCTCGGGCCATGAATCACGGCTGATGAGGTTACATCAGCTCCTGTGTCCAGCATCATAGAAAGGACTCTAGTGTCGCTTCCTGATGTCAGCAGCACTGTGACGACCGGTCAGGTTTTCATATGTTGGACGAGAGAAACGATGGGGATGCCTGGCAATCCAGGGTTTTGGGTATCCTTTGATGTCGACAACCCTTCCCCGATGTCCTCGGTTGGAAAAAGGATGAGCTGAGCGATGCGTGTGCCTTTCTTGATGACTATGGGAAGAGTAACAGTATAGCAGGTTAACATGATGTCTTCGATATGGTCAGCGTTGACGACTCCGGGGAGCACCACTAACCCTGCCGTACCCGCAGATGATTGTCCAATCAGGAGAGCTCCAACTGGATTGTTTCCGAGAAGGATAGGCCCTTTGATGCCTGTGGGCACCTCTTCGGCTCGCTGGTTGAACAGGGTAAAATCTGTGACTTGCTACTACGTTGAAGGCTAAGCTTCCACACGTAGTCGGGGCTGGAAGCTGGAGGAGGGCATTGGGTCGGCCATTTGTGTCCTGGCGCAGTGACCCTTCGTGCTCCCTTTCCCATTTTTTGTACGTCCACAAACAACACTGTCGTGGCTGCCCCTTTGGCAACGGTGGCACCGTACAGTTGCTGTGCAAGTCCTACATATATGTCCTTTAGCCCCACATCTGGAGCACACTGGGTCATCACTCAGGTTCTGAGAGTGGCTAAGCTGACTGAGTTTCTGCGCCACAGCGGCAAAAAGCTTTTGTGTGGGTTTCATGGCCGCAGCAAAGGCTCCTGCCATTGCTTGGGTATGGTTGTGTTGGCTGGCTCGATCTGCCACCTCGAGCATCTCAGACACATCTGCTGTCTTCGGAAGCGAAGCAAATAGGGACTTTGTCTTTGTGTTCGCATTTTCGAAGGCAAGCAGCCTAAACATGGACATTTTTTCGTCACTACTAAGCCCTGATTGAGCAGCAATGGCTTGGTGCAGCCTGTCTATGAAATGTTGGTAGAGTTCAGTCACTCCCTGCTTTACAGCAGTGAATGAAGGCACCGGTGTGGGCTCAGGCGCCACATAATAGGCCTGTCTGGCCAAGTGTGCTGTGATGTGATGGACCTCGATGGGGTACTGCAGCTGTATCTGCACACCTTCAAACGCACCACCTCCTACCAATATCTCGGGTGTCAGTCCGGCAAGAGGATCACCAGCCGGCCGGGGTCTGGCTGCCTCCAGTTGGGCTAGCGTCCTCCACTTCTTTTTCCATATTATTTGTTGGGAGGGAGTCAGCAGGTATTTGGCAATGGTTGGGCAGTCATATGGGCTGTTGGTTTCCGCTGTGTAAAGCCAATCCAGGACTGCCCTGCCTGTTTCAGTTTTTAGTCCTCCTTCCCTTAGAGTCTTTTTCGCCTGTTGTAAAGTTTTCCACTCATGTTGCTCATATTGTCGTGCCCCATGAATGTCCCACACTATAGGGAACACTATTGAGCTCGCTTCTGCCCATTCACCCTTCAAAACTGCATTTTGTACAACTGCGAACCATCGCTCTGGTCTCGGTTTTCCCGCGGCTGAGGAGGACGGAGCTCCACCCTTGCAAGGCTGCAAAGGCTCGGGGGCTTCCTCGCTCTCCTCCGCTGGCGCTGAAGGCTCTCGGTGTTGGTGAGAAGTAAACGTCCACGGGCTGTTTGCCTCAACTGCCTGTTCAAGAAGGGGCTTTACTTTCCTTCCCGAAGTGGCGCCAGCCGGCACTGCGGTGAGAGGCGTGGGAACGGCCGGGGGAGGCGTGAGAACCGGAAGCCTGGGAACCGCAGCTGAGTGACACCTGGGTCCGCCCACTTTTGCAGGAGACCTGGTCACCGCTTCCGTGTTCGCTGGCAGAAGACATCCGGCCGTCGGCGGGGAAACTTCCGCTTCGGCAGACGGAGGGGGCTCGGCCACCCGCGCATGCGTCACGCGGCTTTCGAGCGGCGCACATTTTGGAAGCGGGGCAAACACACTCTCTCCCGTTCCAGGCTCCGCGTTAAATAAAAGTTCATTTACAGTCTGGCGTGGTTTAGCCGTCATGCCCGTAACAGCAAAGCCGCTGTTCCCCATCCCCAGGAAGGGTTTCCACGGCGCGCGCAGTTCGTCAGATGGATCGGGACTGTGCGATGGCGCGGGGAGGGAAACAAAGGCCTCATCATCCGGCGTTAGTAAGGCTGCAGCAGCAGCAGCTGCGACCTTCTTTTCTGCCTTCATTTCCTCCAGGGCATTGCTGACCGATTGCCAGGTACTGTGCAGAGTGGGCAGTTAAATGCCTCCCTGAAACCCGATCCCGTCAGATCTCGGAAGCTAAGCAGGGTCAGCCCCGGATTAGTACTTGGATGGGAGACCTCCTGGGAAATGCCGGGTGCTGTAGGTTCTAGTCCTGAGGACTTAACTGTCACTGTCCAAGCTTGCTCGGCCGTGGCAGATGAACCTCAGGACTTAAACGGTGGGGCCAGTTCTGCGCACGCTGAGCCTCACCTAAAAAATCCACTGCGCAGGCTGGAAGGGCACACCCACATGGGGGACGGCCCTTCCCAAATCTTCGTTCGCGAAGTTGAGCCACACACACACTGTGCAGAGGGGCTGTTTGTCCGTCCGTCCGTCCCCCGTGCGTGGTGATGCCATAACAGGTTTCCGAGCTCACGCCATTGTGTCCATTCGAACAGCTCCAGCAGGCTCCCAAAGAAACCCTGCTCCCTTGCCCACGGAACCAGCTTGCCAAGGGATTGTCCGGTTACTGCCACGTCTTGCTTAGCGAGGATATTAAGTAAGAGTCTTTGGGCAGCAACATATTCGGTCTCCATCCTTCCGATGTGACCAGTGATAGAAGCGAGGGAGCTACCCCCGTACCTGACTTGAGGCTGGCCGCCTTCGGTCTCTTCTATCCCGCCTCCTCAGCCTCCACGTCTCAGCTCCGGCACGGTCCCCCGCGGTCCCGTCTCGCGGCCACAGTTGCGCTCGGCTTACCGAAACCCGGCCACCCGTTTCTGGGTCCGTCCCTTCAGGGGTGCTGCAAGTGACTACGATTGCCCCACAAGCTCCGCGGGACCTGACTCGCGGTCTCCACCATTTGCTGGGGAAAGGAGCTGCGTCGCGAGAGGGTTCTTCGTGCCCTCGCCGGCCCACCCCACACGGTACCCCGGGTTCAACGCCAGATATCAAGGTGTGTTCTCCTAGAGATACAGCCTTGACTCCTATGGTTAAAAACAGGAACGTTCCACTTTATTCGGGGGTAAACAGGTTATATAGCTTTTCGGGGTGAACTCGAGGACAATAAGAAGTTGGGATAGGCTGAAGGTCTCTGTCCACGTGGCAGCAGGCTGCTCTGATTGGTTGAAAAGCCAGTGTCCACGCGGCGAGCAGCACGCCTCTGGCGCCAGTGAGACGGGGCTGCTCGCCGGCTCTGGGGTTGTTTACTGCCTTTCGGCTGCCTCAAGGTCACAGTGACCTTGCCAGCCTGTCAGCTCTCTGGGTAGTGTGTTGTGCATAGGAGGCTCAAGGCCAAACCTTTCCCTACATGTGGATGCCATTGCTCTGCCCACAGCAGGGTCAAGGCCTCAGACAGGATGCTGTCACCCCAGCTGCACTGGATTCTGTAGTGTCAGCTCCCTGTAGTGTCAGCTCCCTGGAGGAATCAAGTGCAGGTAAAGGTTTACACTGCAACTGGGTATTATGTTCAGATGTGTTGATTATTTCCTTGAGGGTTTTTGCCTTATGTGTGAGGAAGTGAGAAAAACTAAGTGTCTCAGCTCATCTACAGAGAGTCCCATGGCCCTGCATTTCTGCGTCGCTGCTCTGAATACCTCTGGATAGAAGGGATCTTTGAAAAAGTAGGGAGAAGTTGAGGTAGGAGAATTTGGAAAGGCTGATATAAGAAGGAGAGGATCATTTCAAAGGTGAAAGCATAGGCAGTTTAGGAGGATGCCAGGCCTCACCCCTCCTTGCTGCCAGAGATGCAGTTTTTGTATGAGTGGAAATTTGGCTTAGCTTAATGTGGTGTCCCAGAGCACAGTATCCTGAAAAGAAACACTCGCTGTTTCTAAGGGGGTTGTTTTATTAACAACTACCACAGAGAATCGGCCATTGAAGAACTTGCCCCCTGAAGTAAATACATTTAGGAGAAGTGTCAAAGTTTTCCTTGGAAGTTGGTGGTACCAGAAGAAATTAAAAGTGTCCTTGGTGGTGGACTGGCAAGACAGAATCACTCGCTGTCCAACGGTGGCTGACACCTCAGAGAAGAATTCCATTTGGGAGTCACCTCCAGCAAGACCTGCAACACAGGCATTAATGTATCTGCAGAGAAGTTTGCTTCCTTCTCTCACTTGCTCTGTGTTTAAGACCCTTTGCCCCAAACTTTGCTGTGTTTCCAAAGAAATGGAAAGTTCAGATATCTCCTTCCATCCCCTCTCTGCATTTCTCACTGATGTCATCCTCTTGTCAGCAGAGACCTTTGAGTAACCTACTAAAAACCATTGCGAAACACAATAGGAAGTATGTGAATGCACCCACCTGACTGGATTAACAGGACACACGCTGGCACAGCCATGGTGAAGATCATTTTTCCCAACTCAAGAATCCCTGTCCCTCGGGAAACTCTCAGTGCACTGCAGGACACAGCACTCTTGGCAGACACAATGAAATGGCTGCATCCTGCAGAGTGCCAGAGTATGTGTGACCTAGTCACATCTCTGGGGTGTGGACGGTCAGAATGAAGCCCATTCATCTTTTGTCTTTGGTTACCTTCTCAGCAGAGAGTGAACAGTCTTAGTGGCTTCCTGCACTTTTCCCTGGCCTTCCTCCTCCTTTGTTAACAGTTACTCTACAAGGTAACATCTCTCTCGCTGCAGTGTGTCTGCTTTGGTTTGCTCCTTCTTGGTGGGTGGGCTTCTGAAAGCACAATGGCTCCTCAGAACATTCAGGGCTCTGGGAAACACAGGTGTAGTGTTCCTTTCAGAAGGTTTCAGGTTTCTCTTAGTTTAGCCTCTGATATTTTGGAAGCAGCTGTTCAGTGTTTCTCCACAGGTTAGAACTCCGAAGAGAAGGGAGGAAGCTGATAAGAGGGCCTGGGCTGAGACTGGGACAGGGACAGGAGCAGGAGGCAAAATCCTGCTGTATGGAGCTGGTGAGCAGAGAAATGCCATGGAGCAGGCCTGGCACTGGAAAAAACTGCTCCTGGGCAGCATTTCTCTCTCTCCAGCCTCCTGACAAATCCTCAGCCTTTGTTGTGTTTCTCATTTTGGTGGGTACTTTGCATACAATGGAGAGAGAGACTTTCACTGCTGGGCATCTAATTCTGCAGTAATGTGTACTTTTTATCAGTCAAGGCTGCAAGAGGAGGTTGGCCCTGTAAATCAAAGACCTCTAGCTGAAATCTGCCCAGGTGATGAAGATCCCCTGGCCAAAGAAGCCCCTGTTCCTGGAGGACCTAGCAATACCCAGAAAGTACCTGGGCTCACTGTTCCCTGATTACCTGTCTGAGCAGAGATTTCAGTGCAAGATGATGGTGCAGATATTTGTGACAGGCTGCCCAACCAATGTGAGCACTTTGAAAGTTACAAGGTGAAGTAGCTGGTTTGGTGCAGTGCCTGTAGAAGGGCAATAATGTACTCGTGTTTCCCCCTTTGGACACAAGGGCAATGTCCTGCATCTGGGAACACCTCCATGCACCAGTACGTACTGGGATCTGCCCAGCTGTTAGGCAGATTTGCAGAAAATGACCCGGGGGGTCCTGCTGGACACCATACTGACAATGAGTCAGTAAAGTTTCCTTGCTTCAAAGAAGGAACTGACTAAGCAAACCCTGTCCTTTTTACTCTTTCTCACCTGGGACAACAGCTGCTTCTTGATCTGGTGAGGAACAAAGAAGTGACTTCCAGCTATGGTGATGCACTCCAAATACTCTCATACGAAGTTAAACTAAGAATCCAAACTGGTATGAAATCATCCTTCCTGGGGCCTGAAATCAGTAGGAAAGCTGTGAGTTTTGCTGCTGCAGAATAGAGAGGACTGAAGATACAGCAGGTTACATTTCGGTGCCTGTGCAGTGGGCAGATCTCTGCCTGGTTTGTTCTGTTGCTGTGCAGCTGTGCTGAGTCTCTTAGTGGGCCTGGCTGCTTTGTGGTGCTTATGAACAGAGCAGCGAAGGATGTCCCTGCTACGAGCAACACATTCCCTTGTGATGAGGGACACGCAAACACACACATGTTCATGTGCTCTGACAGCAGTCAGGCAGAAATCTGCACCCAAAACCACCTGCAGAAATCCAGTGTGCAAAGTGCAGGCGAGAGTACACATGCAGAAACATGAGAAACTGTGCACTGAATTGGGGACACCCTGGGGGTAACTCCGGAAGGAATTCTGGAGAACAAGGCCCCACATGGGCTAATGGTGTTGTTTGGAGACTGCCCAGAGGGGAGGTTCACTGGGATCTTTGAAGGAAACATTGTATTGAAGGAGTCAGTGATCATGGACAAGACATATCTGCTGTGTTTGGCCTTGCACTGAAGGTCTGGGAAGCCCTTACATTGGCATGAGGAGCTGTTGCGAGGGAATCTGCTGGAGTGCCCTGTGCCAGCCTGTGCTGTGTCTTGGTGAGTGTCATGGCAGAAATAACCTTTCAGCATGTAAGGAGAAAATGTATGATTTTTAGGGTTTTTTTGTTTGTTACACAAAATATAAGGCATCATGGTGTGAGAGGGAAGCAGGAGCTCTTTCTATGAAGAGTATCTTGAGAAAATCCACCATGGTCTGTAAAATGCTGTATGAAAACAGGATTCTCAGCCTCTGAAAGGAGGTAAGGTTTAATTTCTATCTATGTTCCTGGTTTTACTCTGTATTACTGAAACAGCCTCTATATTATGACATTTGTTATCAGGCCTTTGTTTCTGAGATCTAGAATGGCCCTTGCACCCCTTCTTTCTCCATGTTACCTCCCTGGTGCAGAACAAGAACAGACAAAACAGGCCAGCGGACTTTTCCTAGCACAGTGTGAAGTGGAATACAGTCAAACCCAAGAACTGGGCAATTCTTGCCAATGGGCCACAAAGACTCCAAAAGAGTGACCCAGTCTGTCATCATTTGCCTTTACTGGTCTTTTCCAGTACATGATCTGAGCCCCCTGCCCACGCTGATGTGTTTTGATCCAGAAACACTTGGGCCTCTCATGCTGTCACATTAACAAAAAACCCCAACCACCCACCCAACCAACCAACCAGCCAAAAAGTTTTCACTGGGAAATGTCTCTGAAATACAACAGGAAATAAAAACCAGGCATTCAGGAAGCCAAACCATAGGCCATGGCAGCAGCTGGGATGTTTTGCATTCAAGATGAGTTTGTCAGAAAATTATCACCTCTACAAGTGATGCCTCTGGCAGCCTGGGGGCAGTAGAGGTCCATGATAAAAGCTAGCCCAGCTCCTTGCTCTTTCATCCACTTCTCTTGCCTCCTGCTTCTTGGGTGTCAGATGAGTCTGAAGCCTCTTCCTCTTCTCTTCTCTATCTAAAAGGTGGTCTCACCTCAATAGACTTCTCAGCTGAAACAGCTTTGTCCTATCACAGATTATGGGGCTTCTTGTCATGGAAGAGAGAGAAGGTTAAACATGGAGGGGTGCTGGGACTATACTCAGGTGGCATCTGGACCTGGGGGCTGGGCAGTAGCTGCATAGGAGCTGGTGGCTCTTTCTGGGCTCTGGCAGGATGAGGCCAACGAGCCCTGACACATCTCTGCACAGCCTACACCTCCTGGCCCTGCATGTTCTTTGACTCACTCCTGGTGAGGTGACAGGCTGCTCCTGATGTATCCTCACAGTCTTCTTCCTCCTTCCCTTCTTTCCATGTGCATCTCATGCCCTAATACAGAGCAGTGCCAGACCTGCAGCCCTTGCTGCCAGCCCTGAGGCCTGACCACGGTGGCCAACAGCTGCAATGAGGGCTGTGTCAGGCAGTGCCAGAGCTCCACCATCGTCATTGAGCCTCTTGCTCTGGAGGTGACCCTGCCCAGTTCCATCCTCAGCTCCTTCCCACAGAACACCATGGTGGGATCCTCCACCTCCCCTGCCATTGGCGGCATCCTCAGTTGTGACAGAGGGCCCATCAACCCTGGGGGCATTGACCTACATCACCAGGCTGTACGGTGGCACAAGGTGTCCCCACACCTAATGCCACTGGTGCTGCATGGACAAGGACCCCTAGGAACCCAGAAGCTGATGCTGCACTGAAGGGAGAGCTCCTGGCCATCGATTTTGAAGAGGCTGAGCTTCCAGTGCTGCCCTTCCAAAGGAGGCCACCTGGGGCTCTCTGAAACCATTGCCAGCATCTGACTGCCCTGCCTTATTCTGTCTCCCACGTCTTTCTTGTCTTGTGTACTTCTGGGCTGTAGGAACCCCAAAGTCAGCCTGGGGGTTCTGCTGGCCCCTGTCTCTCCCTGAGCCAGGGAGATGGATGACCTCTGGGTGAGGGGTGCAGACTTTCTGCAGCTCCTGGTGCTCTTCCTGCCCTGGCCACCTTCTTTTTGGGTGAACTTGTTTCCCACCTCAGAGTCACTTAAGTTGTCTGCATCCCAGAGAAGTGAAAAGCATTATCAGCAGGACAAGGGATCTGATCCTTCCTCTGTACTGAGTGCTGGTGAGGTCATCGCTGCTGCCTCCAGTCCTGGGTTGCCCAGTACAAGAAAAATGTCAGAGTGAGCCCAGCAACGGGGTGCAGGAACTGGAGCATCTTTCCTATGAAGATGGGCTGAGAGTGCTGACAGTGTTCAGCCTAGGGAAGACAAGGTTCATGGGAGATCTTGGTAATGTATGAAAATAGCTGATAGGAGGGAATTAGTGTCTTCTGAATGAGAGTCTTCTGAGTCAAGCATGACTGGAACTCCCTCCATTCCTCTGCCATGAGGTGCTTCTATGGAGAGAGAAATTGAAGTTGTTAACGTGCCAGCCCAAGGACAAACACCAAACTGTGATTCTTACTGTGTTTCAGATTTGCAAGGGCCCGAGGGATGATTTTCAGCATTGGGAGGTTCATGTCTGGGCAGTCAGGCCACAGCTGAGTTCCTCACAGACCTCAGAGTCAGAAGGTGCTCTAAGCATGCTCTCAAGCAAACACAGGCTGGTGAGAAGCGATGCGCCTCAGCTCCAGGTTCAGTGCCAAAGGGGCCTGGGGTACCTGGAATTTCATGGAGAAGCCTGAAGGAGGAGACCAAGCAGCCTGTCAAGCAATAGGAGGCTGTGGGCAGCTTTCCTGCCTTTTGCTCCTCCTGAAGTTCACAACCTGCCCAATCAGCTCCCAGAATGGGAGGAGTGTCCATGATGAACTTCACCTGCCATGTACTGCCCAGAGACCAAAGCCTGCACCCCCTAGTGTGTGGCCTGGAGGCAGACCCCCTTTGCAGGCAAAACCACCGAGATCCAGGTGTTTGACTCTCTATTCCCCACAAGGGCTTTCTCTCCCTTCTCCTCCAACCACACATGAAGCCCTTCAAGGGAACACCTCTGGGAACAGCACCTCCTGCAATCATCCATGTCCAGACACAGACACATGACTTCTCCTTGACAGGAGGACTCTCAGCTCAACATTCTTTGCTACAATCTCCTCACTAGCGATTCGGGTGTGATGATTGACCCCTTGTCCGGGGATGACAGCCAGCAAAATTGTAAGGTGACCGTATGATAAACTCATCAGTTTTCCTGCCTGCAGGTAGACTAGACTCCTTACGGAATGCAGTGAAGAAGTATTTGGGGACTGTGAAAGACATGGGATGTTTGTTGGGGAGCAGGGACAGGGCGAGGGAACGGGCGGGGCCGCGGGGGCTGCGGGGCCTGAACGGACCCGACAGGCGGGGCGGCAGCGCCCCCTGCTGGCCCGGCCGGAGCTGTGCCCCCGCCCCCCGCCCGGCCCCGCCCGCGGCGGTTCGTGCCCGGCCGCAGCCCCGGCTCCTCTGCCCGTGTCTCCCAGGGCACAGAAATACACTGCCGCGTCCCGAAAGCGGGGCCCGAACAGCCACAGCGAGCTCCAGCGACGGTCAGCCGAGACAGACATCAGCCCCGCTGGGTCCCGCAGCTGTTTGGACCCTTTAGCAGCCCCTGCGAGAAATTCGGGGCTTCGGCCGGGGAGCTGACGGTACCATTGGATGTACTCATTTAACTGGATGCTGCGGTGTGAGCAGTTGATGGTGATAGCGGTGCCCTCGGTGGTCTCTGCGGACGGCTCCTGCTGCACCTGGGCTCTGCCCGCAGGCACTGCCGGGAAGAAACAAAATTACTTTTATCAGCAGAAAATGCCATTCAGGGAGAGCGAAGAGAGGATAACAGATCAGAGATGACGGGGATAAGTGGTGAGAATAAAGTACGGATACACCATTTCTCCAAGAGTCTTTAATTGCGGATAAGAATATGAGAGACGTTTTGAAGAAAACTCAGAGAGAAGAAGAGGTGAAAGAGATTGGCTGTGAAGAAGAGAGGGATGGATAGAGGGAGGGAGGGAGGGAATGGTAGCTGCATAAAGAAAAGGAGCAACAAAGACAGGAGAGCTGGGAGGGAATGATTTCTTGGAGGGAAGAAAGTATGATGGCAAAGGGGGAGACAAAAAGGAAAATAGGGATAGAGAAGAAGCAGGAGGGTCAGAGACGAGTCGTGGGTCCATCCCTGGTCCCCAAAAGCCCCCCGCCGGCCTCCACCCTCCCGCTCTGCCAGCCCCGCGCACCGAGCAGCACCGCGGCCAGCGCCGCCAGCCCCGCGCCCCGCCACCGCCGCATCCCGCCGCTCCGCCGCCCGCTCCTCGCTGTCCTCGCCAGCCCCGGCTCTCTGCTCTGGACGCACGGCATCCCCTCCACTCCTCCCCTCCCATTCTCTCCTCTCCGTTCCCCCGCCAGCTCCGCCCCGAATCGGGCTCAGCCTCTGCCTCACACCGCACCAGAACACCAAGTGGCACAAATCCGTTTGGCGTTGCCAGGGACAAGAGACAGCTTTGTCCCGTCCCAGATACCACCGACGCGGCATCGGAACCAGATTCACTCAGTTACTGGCAGCACACAGTGGGCAGGATTCCTGAGTCTATCTTCCTTCCCATAAGGTAATCCTGCTCCTTCTAACCTCTGAGAGCAGCTGTATCACAGCTGGGGAGGGGAGACGGAGGGGCTGCCAGCCATTCTGAGGCCACTGCCAGTGTTGTTTACACTGAGTTAAACTGAGAATCCAAGCTCGAGTGAAACCAGCCTTTTGGGGCCCGAAATCATCAGCAGGGATTGAGTTTTGGAGGGGCAAGAAATGGAGGGCTCAGGAGGCAGAGGCTGCATTTCTGTGCCTCTTCCCTGGGCACATCTGTAGCCGTCACCACTCACCTGCACTCAGGCTCCTTCTGTCGCTGGGAACCTGCTGGTCTGTGCTGTTCAGGGTTAGAGCAGTGGATGGTATCCCTGGAATATCTCGCAGTGGTATTCCTCCACAGCTGGAATCCCCTGCTCTGCTGCACACACTCTGGCTTTGGGGAGCTCAGGGACTTCTTCCCCACTGAGGTTTCTCATCTTGCTGTGGTATCGTCAGCTCTCCAGGCTCTTTGCTATTTCCTCAGGGAACAGAAGACTCCTCTCTCTCTGTTCTTCTCCCCTATTATTCTTCATCTTCCTGGGACAAACACCTCTCTCCCAGGTCTCCAGGAACAGGAGAGAAGCCCTGCTTTGCAGCAGCCCAGGGCCTCTGGCTGTGTCTTGTTCTGGTGGGAAAATGCACAGTGAGAGAGAGAAAAGGGGCTCCAGCAGAGCTGCTGGATGTCACAATCCCAAGCAATATATTCCATAGGGAAAGGGCTGAGGGATGAGCAAGGAACAGGATGAGTGGTCAGTAGGCAACCCCACATGCAACCAGGGAGCACACGGGGCACCCAGCAGAGTGCTGCCTGCGAGTGGTAGGGCTGGGACATCTCTACACCACCGACCTGAAAGGGCAGATGAAGGGGTGGGGTCGTGGCAGATGGATACACTTTCTCCCATCCCCTTCTCTAGATCAACTCCAGGGTGATCCCAGGCACCAATCACATCACATCACTGAAAATGCACTGTTCAATTTGGTTACCTCTAAAGTGGATTTGGCCCGAGAAAACATCTACAATGAGGTGAAAAATGATACAAGTAACGCTAATGGTTCTCTGCTGGTTTAAAGGTAAACTGCCAGGAGAAACAAACCCAGCACAAAAGTCAGAGTTAAAATTTAATAACAATATTACAATAAATGCAATGGTACAAAGAGAAATTGATTTTAAGCCACAAACCCCAGAAGTATAACCCAGCACCCTGGGGCACAAACACAGTAGGTTTGTTGGCCCCTGCGCTGAGACCCACATGGTTCCCCTGCGTCCAAAGTAAAAGGAAGTGAGAAACCTGTTGGTGCAGATGATGGTTGTAGTCTGGTCAATAGTGGTGGTCTCCTGTCGAGGGTCTGGTCCTACTCTGGATCCAAAGAGTGGTACCAGAAGTCTCCAAATCCCGAGATTATACATCCTCAGGTTCAGATGGGAGCACCCAGTACCTACCCCAGGGTGGGGAGTTCCTCAATGGGTGATCTCACTTTGTGAGTCATGGGGTATTTTTAGAATCGTTGATGGCCCATTAGCAGACACACTCCCTCAGGCTGGATGTGAAGATGCTAATGACTTCTTGGAGGGGAGTTATCACAGATCTCATCTAACAGGCTTCTTTAACACCCAGCTTACATCCTGAGGGGTCAGGTGTGCCTTGGCCAGCTGCTGCAAATGGCGTTAACAGTCCAGAGAAAATGGCATAGAGGGTTTTAGAATACACAGCTTTGGTCACATCCACACAGTGATAAACTGGTCCCAGCTTGCTGAACTAGGACAGGTTCTTCCAAGAGCATTCTCATGGAAGTGCTGCATCTTCTCATGGTGTAAAAGAAGGTTTTTAGAGAAGTGGAGGGTCCTGAGGCCTAGTGCACCTTTGAGATTTAGTGATAAGATCCCTGATGAGTGACACTGAAAACCCTACAGACCCTGACTGTTCCTTTTGAACATCCAAGGCAGGGGCAGAATTCTCCCCCTGCCAAAATAAAAGCACTGGATGAACCAGTGAATCTCTGTGACTTCTTGTAGTGGATCAGAGAATCCAGAAGATGATTGATCAGGAGAAGTTAGGGATACACATTTCAGCTTATCACATGAAAGGTGGGAGTTTAGATTTTCACTTGTGGATACCACAGGAAAGTCCAGACCCTGGTGTTTGACAGTCTGTTAGCATCTCATAATGAGACCCTTCACCAACAGATTCACAAGGTCAGATGATACTTCAACCACCCTTTTAGGAAGAGCTCAACAGAGTGAAGAATGTTCAGGGGGTCCTGCCAGGGTGTTTTCTGCTGCCAGAAACTCACTTCCTTCCACTGCAAGGACTCACTTTAATACTTAATGGAATAACACTCTTTATTAATACAAATTTGGCAGATTAATAAGTTTTGGAGGTTGTTGATGATAATGTCTGCTGCAAAAATGTGTTTGAAAACAAGCTATGGAAACATATATTAAGCAAGCATGAGCTCTAATACAAAACAATTTACTAATACGCTACCGGGTAAGCACAAGCAAAAATTTTAGTCTTAAAAGCAGCATTTAATATGCATATATTTCTCAATCAAGATGTCCCTCTGAGGGGGGAGAAGGTGGACTCAGCCTTTTGACTGATCCCAGCAGTTTCAGCAGAGATTGTTTCCTGTTTTCCCCCTCTATTCCTGTGTGATGAGATGCTATTATTTTGGTCCGTGTCTGGCCTTGCCACATGCCAAGTTATAGAAAAAAACCCTTGTGATTGGGACTTTGGCTTTGAAGGAGAAACATCTTGTGTACACTGAGACTGTTTGGTAGCTTGGCTGCTTGCCAACAGCCAGTCAAGGACACATGAAGGAGAAAAGAAGAGGAGGAGGATGAAGTAGCAATGACCGACCCCAAAAGAGAGACCTTTGCTATACACTGCACAGGCACAGGGGGTTTTCCAGTTACATAATGGGGAGAGGGACGGTAGACCTTGTAAGAGGGTGGGTTCTACAGTTGCTGGTAAAGTGAGGCTGAGCAACGTAGAGAGTTCAGAAAAAACACCATCTTTATTAACAGGAGTGACAGAATAGCAGGAACCCAAAGAGATGGGAGAGAGAAGGAGGGAGACTAAAGCATTAAACCCAAATGTGTAAGCACCTCAGTCACCAGAGTTACTCACATAAGATTGTCTTACCAACTCCAAACACTCCACTGAAGGCAGAGGCCACATCCTCCAAGCATTGGCAGACAACAGGCATCCCTGCTGTCTTTTGGGGGAAAGAACCACCAACACCAATAGCACGAGCCCTCTCACCCTTTATTGAGCCTGCTGGAGATGCCTGCCTGGGGAGGTGAGGCCACCACTCCCCAGGAAGAGGTTGCAGACCCCTACAGCTCTCTCTTTCTCTTTGCTCTCCCCCTTCAGATCTCCTCCCAAGGCTGTCAAGCCAATAGGAAAGACTCACGTAACTTTAGTTTATGCAAAGTCTTTCTTCAAGGACAAGACCTTCACTGTATCAGCTTTTATTCCCTAGAACTTGGCAGGAAAAGGATAAATCTGTTCACAGGTGGCATTGGCAAAAACACAGACCAAAATGTCAACAGTTTTAATTCCTGACACAGACCTCTATCTGGGCATAGAGTGACCATATATGTCCAGACAGACATCACAGACTGAGTGTATAAAAAGTCAGACAGTTCCTGCTCCAAGGTGGAGGTGTGTTGGCACCAAGGACAATGTTGCCTCCTGTGGGAATGTTTGCTAAGCATGTTGAGCCCACTGAAGCCCAAGGATGCAGCAGCTGGTCATACTAGGAATGCTGAGCACATTGGGGTCGGTATGTACAGTAATTGCAAGTAACTTATGAGTGGGTGGGAGTAGTCTTGGGGTTTGTTTCTTTCCTTTTCTCAGTTTTCTCTTCTGTGTGCTGTTTCTCTTCAATAAATGCTGTTTGCTTTAATTTTTAAATCATGTCTGGTTTCAGCCCGGAATCCTTCCCAACCCTCCCTGGAACACGCCCAAAACCTAACTTACTTTTATAGTATTTTGTTGTGTTTGTGTGGAGTTTCAGTGGCTCTAGAAATAAATACTTTTTATTTCTGATTGGTGTACCTTACAGCACAGGGGTGGTCATGGCTTGGCACCCGTGTAGAGGGTTTGACATGCTTGTTGGCTTCAGCAGTAGAACATTTTGATTATCCCTTGTCAGACAGGAACCGAATGGTCTCAATATCACAATATTCTCCCATTGTGTTGGCATTACAATGGAGGGAGGCCATGTAGTCTCCACTTCGTTTCACACCCTCATTTGTTCCTCTGAGCAGATGTTTATTGTTCTGCTGGGGACCACGTCAGCACCAGTTGGTCCAGGGAGTTGCGTTTTACTTTAAAATTCTGATTTCCCTCTAGGTTTAACCTTATCCATCATCTCACACAGCTGACTTGAGTATGCACAGACCTGTGCTGTGCTGTGCTGGGTATATCACTTGGCACTCCGCAATGCTGTCACAAGCGTGTGCTTCATCTAGGATTATTTTAAAACACGTTACTTTGCTTAGCATTAGAAATGCTACACAGAGTTGTCTGTTTCTAAGAAAATGTTCTGAAACCTTCAAAGATGGGGATATCAGTGAATCTTAGCTGATGGGAATCGCACCATGTGACAAACTCCAACTCAAGGTCCAATTCATAATCCATAATTAGGATTTAGCAGCTGAAGGGCCATTCAGCTACCTGTGCTATGCTTCTTTTCCTTCTTGTGTCATGCCCAGTTGATGGTATTTTAATCAATACCTGCTCAGACAGAGTGTCATTCCTAGGGATCCATCTCCTTTCATTCTCCAGCCTCACAGGTAAAACCAAAATAAATTCCTAGTTTCCAGTGTAAATTTCCCCTGTTCCAAACTGTGTCCATTGCCATTATTTCTATCACAATGTTCAGGAAGAACTTTGCTTCCTCTGACATGCTCCTCTCTTCATCCTCCAGTCAAGAGTTAGAAGGTTAAACTCTCCGCTTTGGGTTCTCATTTGAAGACTGAGGAAGGTCACTGCTCTCAGCCTCTCCTCAGGTCTCACAATATGGAAACTGAACATTGTTTATTTTGGAAGGGATCTCTGGGAGTCACCTTGTTCAATCCCCTGCTCAGAAAAGCTCACATAGAGCTAGTTGCCCAGATCAT
Source organism: Willisornis vidua nigrigula (assembly GCA_021164005.1). NCBI lineage: Eukaryota > Metazoa > Chordata > Aves > Passeriformes > Thamnophilidae > Willisornis > Willisornis vidua. Next base: position 5,511 of record JAJPCS010000046.1, on the reverse strand, counting down.
GCCCAGATGACTTTTAAATACCTCCAAGGCTGGAAACTCCACAAGTGCTCAGGGCATCCTGTGCCTCACAGTCACAGTCAGACATTGGTTCCTGATGTTCAGAAAGGGCATCCTTTGTTTTACTTTGTGTAAAATACCACTTCTTCTCTCAGTGGGCACCTAGGAGAAGATCTTGGGTCTGTCTTCTTTAGAGACTGCCATCAGGTATTTGTACACCTGGATGAGATCTCCACCAACACTTCTGTGCTGAACAGTTTCAGGTCTCTCCTCTGGGATCACCATACGAGAGATGTTCTAGTCTCTCCACCACTTCAGTGGCTGCTCCCTTGACTGTCTCCAGTGTGTCTGTGACATGCAGTTCCCTGGTGAAACACACCCAACCTCACTCTAAGGAATGACAGGCACACCCTCATATGTACTTCTCTCAAAAATCATCGTGGGCCTTCAGCCCATCTGATAATCGATTCGTCTTGGACCCCAGCCATTTTTGTCAGCACCTGGGTCTCCTCCTTCTCCCTGATTAGGTCAGGGATAAATTCACTGGAAAACAGATGCCTGACATCCCTCACTCCTCACAGAATCCCTCCCAAACCCTTAGATTTCTCAAATATTATCATGGACTGATAATATCAACATGGCTAATATCCATCAGTGGGGCCATGGCTCCCTTACCCACCTCCTTCTCAGGATTCACATACAGTGTTTCCTCCTCCTGGCCAGTCAGGTCAGCCTGAGATATCCCAGCAGATTACCCAGACACACACATGTCTTAGGGACCAGAGTCATGTCTAGGACCCTGTGAGATTTGGTCCATGATGGTGCTCGTTGATGTGGCAAGAGAAAGTACTGCATAGTTTCACTGTGGAGAACTCAACCTTGGAGAAAGAAACACTAACATAACATCAAACTGGTGGGAACTCGACTTTTGTCAAAGGAACAATGGAGAATAGAGCCGTCGCTAAGCCCAGAGCCAGCATCCTGAGCTGTGGCAGCCTCAGCCTGTGTTCTGGCTGTGCAAGAGCTGATGTTGCAGCTGGCAAAATTCCACACCAGAGAGGGGGATATAGGATGTGGTTCTGGGCTGAGGGGGTGAGGAGGACCAGATGTGCATCATTTTGTTCCAAGGGATGCCTTGAAGGTGCACTGCCTGCTGCCCCTCCTACTGAGTACAATGTTCCATCTCCTTCTCCTGCTCAGCGGCTTGTCAAGATTCCAGGAGTCATTATGTATTGTTTTCTATCAAAAGTAACAAAATACATTTGCTTTTCTATTATTACTGTGTTACAGGACAAAATTTGCTTTGCTTACTAATAAGCTTGCTTTGCTACCTCAGTTGTGTTTTACTATCTTTTATTTTGTGTATGGGAATCCTCCTGAACCCAGAACAACACATGTCCATTGGGCTTCTGTCATTAAGGAAAGCTCAACACATATGAGCTCCCTCCAGTCTTACACCTGGTCCATAGACCTGCCACACAGACACATCAGTGCCACCCCTGCAGTTCCTGACTGCAAAGATGTTTGACCTCTCCAACATGTTCTTCCTTCTCCGGTTGCTGACACCCAGACCTTGCCTACAGCCCAGTTCCTCCACCTGCTGGCACACAGACTGGCACGTCCTCCAACCAGGGGCCTCTTCTCCAGCTGCCGGTACTTGGATTTTACAGCACACACCCTGCTCCATCCACTTGTTGGTACACAGGCCTACAATTCCCACTGCTGCTGGTTGTTTTCCCAGTTACTGGTAGTCAGATCTCTCTTTCACATCAGTCTCCAGTTCTTGACACTCAGACCTTGCAGCACACATGAATGGGAAAGGCAGTGAAGATACACAGAATGATAGTTAAGAAAGGATTTCACAGGATGGCAGGGGGAGGGGACTGCAGTGCTCAGGAGGAGGGTTCATCCCAACAAGTGCACTGACCGGCCCCTGCACCTCACTTTCCTCCCCTCTCTTGCCTCCCCTTGCTCCTTTCCAGTCCCCTCTTTGCCCCACCTTCTACCAACCCCATGAGCATTACGTCCTCTTCAGAGCTCCTATCCTCATGACCCTCTTGTCACTTGCTGCCATTTTCAAAGCTCATCCTGAGCTACTTCACAGCCGCACCCGCAGCTTCCTAACGGCCCGGCCCATCGATTAGGGGCTGAGGAGATCTGAGCTCCCTCCTTGTGTCCCTTATCACTTACTCCCAGACTGGTGTCATGGTGTGCTTTGCTTACAACTTTCTCTTTTCTTTTTCTTTCTCTTTCAAAGGAACAGGGACTTGATCTGAGCGTTAGATAACGAGCCGAGCTCTCTTTTCCCATGCCCTGACACTGGACTCTGCTAAACTTGTTCAGATGAGTTAGTTCCTGAAGATCCTGAAAGGCTCCTGCAGGAGCTAGAATCAAGGGTCTGCAGGGAAACCTCATATGGAGCTCAGTTTTTGAAGTGCCTATCTGCAAATCCTACATCATCACTAAATCCTGACATCTATTTCTCAGGATGACTGAGCAGTGACAAACATGAAGGAAAAGGGACCAGGCAGTTTCAGATGGAATGGAGGTGTGAAAAAGCACTCGGGTCATTTGGAATGCTCCTTTATTCCAACCTATTTATTCTTTGCCCTCCTAGATGTCCTACTGCTCCTGCAAGTTGCTGAATCCTCTCTCACATATGTTTATGGACGGCTGAGGATAAGGACAGCATTCAGAGAACACAATTCCAGCCCCAGGTGGGATCCAAACAATTAAGTCCTTACCCATCCAGGTGGCAATGGAGCTTCTCATCAAGCTTGCAGTCAGTGGCTGAGACATTTCTCCCGGTACAAGCCAGACCGAGAGGAGCAGGGACAGGGGGAGGGAACGGGCGGGGCCGCGGGGGCTGCGGGGCCTGAACGGACCCGGCAGGCGGGGCGGCAGCGCCCCCTGCTGGCCCGGCCGGAGCTGTGCTCCCGCCCCCCGCCCGGCCCCGCCCGCGGCGGTTCGTGCCCGGCCGCAGCCCCGGCTCCTCTGCCCGTGTCTCCCAGGGCACAGAAATACACTGCCGCGTCCCGAAAGCGGGGCCCGTACAGCCACAGCGAGCTCCAGCGACGGTCTGCTGACACCGACAGCTGTCCCGTCTTGTCCGGCAGCTCTCTGGATCCTTTGTGAACGCTCACGAGGAATTCGGGACCTCTGCCTGGGCGCTGATGGTACCACGTGATCCAATCGCTGGCCTGGATTTCAGGATGTGAGCAGTTGATGGTGATAGCGCTGCCCTCGGTGGTCTCTGCGGACGGCTCCTGCTGCACCCGGGCTCTGCTCGCAGCCACTGCCAGGGAGAGAAAGAATTACATTTCCATTGCAGAAAAGTCCATGTCAGTGGAGAGAGGAGAAGAGATCAGAGATGACGGGGATATGTTCTGAGAATAAAGTACGGGAAGACATTTTTCTCGGGGAGTGGTTCATTGTGGACAAGAACATGAAGAATCTTTCAAAGGAAAGTCAGAGTTAAGATGAGCAAAGGAGAGTGAGGAAAATATCGGCTGTGAAAAGTGGATGGATGGACAGATGCATGCACGCATGCATCAATAAATGGAGTAACCAAGACAGGAGAGCTGGGAGGGAATGATTCCATGGAGGGTAGAAATTATGATAGCGAAGGTGGGGATAAACGAAAAGTAAAGATCGAGAAGAAGCAGGAGGTTCAGACACGAGTCTTGAGCCCAGTCCCCGTCCCACGAAGACCGCGACCCCCATCCTTCTTCCCACTGCCAGCCCCGCGCACCGAGCAGCACCGCGGCCAGCGCCGCCAGCCCCGCGCCCCGCCACCGCCGCATCCCGCCGCTCCGCCGCCCGCTCCTCGCTGTCCCCGCCAGCCCCGGCTCTCTGCTGAGGACGCGCCGCCTCCTCTCCGGCCCCTCCTCCCTCTCTTCCTCTCTCTTTCCCTGTCTGCTGCCACCAGATCCCTCGCGAGTCGGGCTCTGTCATGGCGACACAAACCTAGAGCACAAGAAGAGGCACAAGTCCAAGGAAAGTTGGACTGCAGAGGCAGCTGAGATGTCCTGTGGTGACAGCCGATTGATCAGATGAAAGAGGGAGATGGAGGTGTGTTGAAGGAGAAAAAAAGAAACCGAAGCAGGAAAAAGTGGGGAAAGGAAATTACTTATATGTTCGGAGCCTGAAACATTCCTTTTGCTTTTCCTTCTTCCTCAAGAGCAGCATATGCATATTCCTCAGCCAATGGCTTTCTGAACATTCCCTGACTCTGGGGACTCACTCATCGCAAAGGGCTGTTCCCGGTGAGCTCGCAGTGGAGTCCTCCCCTCCACAGCCGAAATTACCTTCTCTGCTGCACACCCACTGTTAGGCTTTTGGAGCTCAGTGGGATTTTCTCCACTGAGGTTTCACATCTTTCTGAGGTGTCCTTAGCTCTCTGGGCTCATTGCTATTTTATTGGTGAACAGAAGACTCCTCTGTCTCTGTTGCTTCTCCTCTGTCATTCTTCAGCCGCTTGGGACAAACACCTCTCTCCCAGCTCCCCAGGAACACAGAGATGAGCCATACTGGACAGCAGCCCAGGGTCTCTGGCTGTGTCTTGCTCTAGTGGGACGATGCACAATGTGAGAGGAACGGGGCTCCAGCAGAGCTGCTGGATGTCCCAAACCCAGAGGTGGAAAGGACAACATATTCCATAGGGCAAGGGCTGAGGGATGAGCAGGGAACAGGATGAAGAGTCAGTAGGTCACAGCATAGACGTCCAGGGAGCACACGGGGCACCCAGCAGAGTGCTGCCTGCAAGGGGTGGGGCTGGGACAGCCCCGCTCCACCAACCTGAAAGGGAAGATGAAGGGATGGTGTCTTGGCAGATGGAGTACTGACACAGGTAATGCTAATGGTTCTTATAAGAGCATTCTCATGGAAGTGCTACATATCCTCGGTACTCAGTCTTTTGGACTCTTCCCAGGTGAAAGAGCAGGATCTAGCTTACCCTCCTATGGGCTCCTGACATGGTTCTTTCTTCTTAGGCTTCAGAACAGAAATAAGACATTTACAGGAAGATGTGGATTTTGAATTTGTACTGAGAGGAGAAACTTGAAACCATCTTTACTGATCCCAGGTCCACGTCGTTGGCAGTCTCTCCTTTTCTGGGGCTTTCATCTGCTCTCTCATCATCAGTTACACTTTCTATGTATTGGCTGCACTTGGCTCCATCTCAGTGTCTGCCTTGACACCTTCTTCAGCACTCCTCTGAGATGCAGTGCTTAGATCCATGATGACAGTGAACCCCCTGAAGACCCTGACAGTCCCATCTGGTCACTTGAGGCAGGTACATTATTCTCCTCTTGCCCAAACAAAAGCGCCTCATGAACCAGTGGATCTCTTTGCCTTGCCGAAGTGGATCAGAGAGCTCAGAAGCAGTAAGGGATACACCGTGCAGCTGACTTGAGTATGCCCAGAGCTGGGTGGTGCTGCGTATGTCACTCAGCAATCAGCAATGCTGTCACAAGCCTGTGCTTTATCTAGGAGTGAAACACCCACCCTCTTTTC
>JAJPCS010000045.1:1276722-1291932 GCA_021164005.1 Willisornis vidua nigrigula | reverse complement strand
CATCAAGAGCCCCCGGGGTGCTCAAACCCAAACTCCTTTATTAATAGGACCTACAGCACTGCAGTGCTTGCCCTAACAATGTTCATCCCACCGTTTCAGGTGGGCATACCTGGTTTCAGAGCTATTTGCAACTTCTACCAATCTCCAGGTTTGTTTTTATTGACCCATAGGATGTTCTGGCAGTTCATCTCCTTCACCACGTAGGATTTCAGCAAGGCTGGGAAGGAAGGATCCAAACAGAGGAGTTATTAGCAGGTTATTTGGCTCTTAATGGGCAGAAGAGATGCAAGATTCTTTTGGCACAGTGGTACTTTTTTTCCTCAAAAAAAAAAAAAAGGAGGAAAAAGGGCTTTAATTGAAGGCTGCAATGTTGTATAAATGGAAGATCTAAGTTTTAATTGAAAAATAATTATAACCACTTAATCATTTTAAATGAGGGCTGTAATTGCAGTCAGTTCATAATAGCCAAATACAGACACTTAGATTCCCGCAATAAAGCAGGGATGGTACAGCTTGATTTGCTAATAGCTCTTCCACTTCTCTCCTCTTTTGTCTCAAAGATTAATTCAGGCAAGGGCTATTAGTGCCGTTAATTGGTTCTGCAATTTAGACCTTGTGCTGGTGAATGAGTGACTGATGCAGACCTATCAGCCAATAATGTGAACACTCTGTCAATGTGTTGCTCATTGTCCGGCTCGGCGGAGCTCCCCCGGCGGCTCCTGCGCCACCCAGCCCGGGCTCCCCGGGGGGCTCGGGGCGAGCGGGGCTCCTCCGGGCCCGCCGATTCGCTCAGCTTTAGATAGGTCACCCAGATGCCTTTGACAGCACGGCTGGCTTATGAATAAAATAATTAGGAGGGCGAGGCGTCCTCCTTGGCAGGGACAAATCCCGTATTCAGGAGGAATCTTCCCCACTGCGCTGGAAGAAGGAGATTCAATGGGGTTGAGAGGTTGGGGAGATGTGTCAGAGGGAGAGTTGACGGTGCTGGTGGAAAGGGGCTGATGGCTCTGGGCAGCATCCCGCGAGGGTCCCCTTCCTATGGGCAGCAGCAAGACTTAAGCCAGTCTGAATCAATAAAATCACAGAGAACAACCCAAACTCCACTTTTTAATGGGTATTATTTTCCACTTCAGCAGCCACAGCATCAGTGATGGACAGAGGGCACAGCTGGTGGGCACAGCCAACGGGCTTGAGGTTGTGTCAGGGCAGCTGCATCTCAGGAAAAAGTTCTTCCCCCAGAGGGTGGTGGGCACTGAGCAGGCTCCCCAGGGCAGTGGGCACAGCCCCAAGGCTGCCAGAGCTCCAGGAGGGTTTGGATGATGCTCTGGGGCACAGGGTGTGACTCTTGGGGCTGGTCCTGTGCAGGGCTGAGGGTTGGACTTGCTGATCCTTGTGGGTCCTTCCAACTTGGCATATTCTGTGATTCTGTAACTTGGAGCAGCTCATGGTATCGTTCCTCAGGAAAAGCACCCAGGGAAGGCTTTGCCCTTGCCATATCCCTGTTGTGGGAGATAACTGAGAAGAGAAGGCACTCCCACACCAAGTGGGTAAATTTAGGTGGCTGAAGGAGCTTGGACCTTGGTTACTTTCACTGTGAGATTGTCTCAGTAGAAAAAGCTCTCCTTTTGGTTACAGTTTGGAAGGGTTTGGTTGGGAGTGGTGTTGCTAACACCCCAGGATCCTGCTCTTCTGGCTGCTGGGAATGGGCACAGTCCTTGAACTATATGGGTTGCTAACTTGTCCCTTTGCAGCACTTCCCACCCAGCACTCAGCATGGAGGCCAATTCTTCAGGCCTTCCAGTGCAAGGTGGATTTCTCCTCTGAGTGAATGTATTGAACACGATCCTTGGCTGCCATGAGTCTCTCCTGTCTCCAGGTGAGTTGGGACCAACACGGGGAGTGTGTTTGCGCTCCGGCCTCGGGCTCTGTGTTTGGCTCTCTGATACTGGGAAAGCTTTCCGTGATTAAGCTCTGTTGACCGATACCGAAAGTAATTAAGAGCCCCAACAGGAGGTGAGGTGTGTCACCAGGACTGGGTATCGTTGTGCCCAAAAATAGGTCTGGGAGGGAAAGGAGATTATGAAAGCACATGAATTACCAATACTGTTCTTTTGGGGAAAACAAGGAAAATGGGGTAATGTTGTGTTTAAACCCGGGGATTGTTGGTGAGACACGTGGAGTTGTCTTTTCCCTGGTGATTGATGTTTAATTTGGGGCGCTAATTTCATGAATGATGTATAACAAATTTCAGTAGTAGGCATAACATTTTCAGAATTGATAATCGAGACTCTGGGGCAAATAATCTTAAGTGACAGTGACATCTCCCTTTGATGACTGGACAGAGCTTCATGAATAGTGTTGACTTCCCAAGGTCCCTTTCCAGCTTGCTCGGTTCTCTCAAAAAGATGTAGAGCCAAAATAATCCCTTGGAGCCAATCATTGTGTTCCCACAACAGGTTGGATCTTCCTCAGAAGCAGCTCCCAGGTAAGTCCTGAAGACACTCAAGACCAAGCACCTGAGAGAGACCCTTCAGCAAAGGTAAGTGTAGCCAGATGAAAGTGGCTCCCTGAAGACTTTCCACCTCCCAAATGTCACCCCACTGAACTCTGCTTCTTCTGAAAGTCCCTCCTTGAACCCTCCATGTGCTGTTTGTGAATCTGGCACTGCTGAGACGGGACTCATCCTCTCCTCCCTCCTATGAAGAACAGCTCTCTTGCACATTCCCCTTTACTCTCCAAACACAAACAGGACTGGTGGAAAACTCGGCAAGGAAGAAAGTGGTGAGAGATGGAGCAGAAAGGGCAGTCAGGTCATTACCCAACAAAGATTCTCTGCACTGAGGCCAGGTCTCTCAGGGTGCTCTTGTGTTACAGCAGATCTGCCTTGTCCTCTTCCTTTGTCCATTGAGGCAAATCCAAACTCAAATTTGGCTGAGGGCTATAAAGCAATGGTGAATGAGGAGATACAGCTTCTTTCTTTCTTTCTATCTATCTATCTATCTATCTATCTATCTATCTATCTATCTATCTATCTATCTATCTATCTATCTATCTATCTATTTCCCACAGCAAACTGCAGGTTTCACCATTCTCCAGCAACTGCTGCCTTTTCCATGGGCTCCCAGCCCAACCTCCCCCCCAGCAAGGTCCACCCAAACATCAGTGCCTGCCCTTTGCTGTATGACACCTTCTTTTACACACCAACCTTGGCTTAATGTTTTGGTTGAGCAAACATCCTCAGACAGAGGCATGATAATGAAACACCTTTAGGTTGTAAAGGCCCTTTAAGATCATGAAGTCCAACCATTCCTCCAGCACTCCAAGGCCACCTCTAAGTCATGTTCCACTCAAGTACTACATCCACACAGCTTTTAAATCCCTCCGGGGATGGACACCACCACTGCCCTGGGAAGACTGTTCCAATGTTGGGTTCAATCCCTTGATGAGCTGTTCACTTAAGAGTTGGACTTTGATGATCCTCGTGGGTTACTTCAACTCAGAATATTTTGTGATTAAGTAAACCCTTTCCACGAAGAAATGTTTCCTAATATCCAATCTAAACCTCTCTCCTTGGCTCAAAAGCATCATCCTGGCCAGGGAAGGATTAAGCTCTCCATAATTTTTGCCTGTTTCCTCCCATTTAGGCACCTCTGTTCTTGATCTCCTGAAGCTCAGCATTGCTCCTGGAGGAGCTCTCTGGAGGCTGTTCCAGAGGGACCTGCTGGTCCCTGTGGGACCTGTGCTGGCTGCACCCCTGCCTGGAGGGAGAAGGTAAACAGAGAGCGAGGTGTTCGTGTAACAAACGGCTCTTGGTACCGGGCGAGGGAAATTATCTCAGCGGAACAGATAAAGGGAGAGGGCAGGTTTGTGTGATGCCAACCAGGCCTCCCCTCGCTCCGGCCGTGACGTAGGCAGTGCCTCCAGCTAAAAGTCCCTTCTGCCCTGGCTGCCCGCCCCACACTTGCAGAGACTTGTGTGCGCCCAGGACCTGCCCGCGCAGCACCTGGCACCATGTCTGTGACAATCTGCCAGTCCATGGGCTTCGTGGTGTCGGCTCTGGGCATCGGGGGCATCATTGCATCCACATGCATGGACCAGTGGAGCACCCAGGACCTGTACAACAACCCGGTGACCGCCGTGTTCAACTACCAGGGGCTGTGGCGCACCTGCGTGCGGGAGAGCTCCGGCTTCACCGAGTGTCGTGGGTACTTCACCATCCTGGGGCTGCCAGGTAGGAACTGGGCACTGTGGGGGCAGAGGGCTGGAAGAGCACCTTGCGATGGGTCTTTCAGTGCAGAGTGGGGAACCCAAATTCCAGCCAAAGGGGACCTCAGGTGCTCCCCCTGTTTGGATAACAGGTCCCTTGGAGATACCTCAGCCCAGCCCCCTCCCATGGCCAAGCTGAGGTTCAGCAACGTTCATACAGCTGATTCTGTGTCGTGTTCCTGAGGTGTTGTCCAGCAGCTGCTCCATGGGGCGATTCGTCCCCTGTGCCATGGGTGGCTCTGGTGTAGATTCCTCCTATAGAATTCCAGCTGTGTGGCTTCCCACCAGAAACCACTAATAATGTTGTCATTGGAGAAGATGCTTTCCTAAGAGGATATGTCACAGTTCAGCTCAGTGTATTTCTGGATGGGCTAACACCACCAGGCTGGATTTCTCCCTAATTCTTTGGTTCCAGTTTTTTCTTCCACGGGAATCATTCCCATGCTGGTTGTGCCCAGAGTATCTCAGGGTGCAAACAATTAGGTTACAACAGGATTATCAGGGCTTTTTTCTTGCCTTAATAGTGAGAAAAAAGGCACTTAGACTGTCATCCCCATCTGTGCTTTGACACAGCGAGAATGGAGGGAAGAACTGGTGTCTGGTGTTGGTTGTGCTGCAACATCCCAGTGGTGCAGGTGCCAGGGATGCATTTTCCTACAAGGAAAGTAGATCCAGCAGAAGGATGACATATAAGGAATGGTGTTTCTGCATCTATCACAGTCAGCAAAGCTGAGCAGCTTCACCAAGGGAAAACTCAGGGAGCAAAGGGCAGGACAGGTTGGTAAAACTGGACTCCAGCAAACTAGTTGCTGGTTTAGTGCTTGGACCTGATGATCTGAGAGGTCTTTTCTAATCTTTATGATTCTATAAAGAGATTAAAATTGGCATATGAAGAAGAAATGGAGGTGTAAGAACCCAAACCTCACCACAGATGATATACCCACAACACGCGGCAGAACTGCCCCAATTCTTCTGCTCTAAGAGTTTAAAATGACAAAAAATGTAACTCCAAGGATGAGCCATTGAACTTTTCAAGTGTTCAGCTCTGGGAACAGCTTTAATCTTCGAAGAAACCAGAGTAGTTGAGATTTGAGGGGTTTTGTTCTTTCAAAATACCTTTGTCACTAAGCTCAGCATTACAGCAAAAAAAAAAAAAATAAAAAAGGGGATTTTTTTTGCAATTTCCAAAGCCCCAGAGTGGTGTCTGTAGGGAGAGTATTAATTTTCTAAAATGGAAATGTGGGGGGGATGAATTTCCTGCATGAGCAGGATTTTCCTGCATTCAGGGAGGCTGTGGGAGTTCCATCTGTCCGTGTCCCTGCCCATGGCCAGGGGTTTGAATTAGATGTCCTTTAAGGTCCTTTCCAGCCTCACCATTCTGTGATTCTGTGATTCCTCAGCTCCATCCCACAAGCTCCATGGACCCCTCCAAACCACGACAGAAATGAGCATCCTGCCCTAAATCTCAGGGTTCCCAGTGAAACCATCCCCTTATAGCTGAATTCCCATGTGTGCTTGCTGGATTTCTGTGGTCACTTCAAAAAAGGGATTTAAAAAACCACCCCCAAAAAAACGTAAAATAAATTTAAAAATAAAGGGTGTGAGTGCCTGAACCCCTCAAAGTTGCCATCTTCACCCTCACTGCTGTTGGGGAGCTCTTTCTTTCCCCTTGGTGTGTGGGAATATGAATATTTATGTGCTTTTGTCCCAACAAGATGCTTTTTGTGCACAGTGTTATCAGCTCTGCCCTACAAAATGAGGTGGATTTTTTTCCCCTTTCTTTTTAATGAATTCTTCTGAAGTCACCCCCTCCTTGGTCCCATTTTTTCCCTCCTGTTATATATTTTCTGACACTTCCAGTCTCTGGAGAAGTCACAAAGCCACGCTCCCCACTGCTGTGTTTTATGGATTGTCTCCGGCTCCCAAATCCATCTGCTCCTAAAGGCAATTCTTCCCACCCACCACCAGCAAAAGGGCAACTTTACCCCAACCAGAATGGGGGGGAAAACGATGCTAAAATTCAAATTATTAATTTGTAAGATATTATTTGAAAGCATCATCCCCATGTTTGCTTTCACCTCGCTGCACCTTGCTCTGCATTAAACCCCCCTCACTAACCAGCCCATAGTTAATGGTTTGTCAGCATTTCCATTATAAACCCTATTTATTATCCTGACAATGGCAATTTATATTGGGAACAATAGTGCCAGAGTGAATAAAAATAATAGGACTCTCACCAACACCGAGGTGACCTGAGCACATCGAGGAAGTTTTGCTTTCCAAGGGTTTTTCTGCCTCAATCCCTTGCTCCCATAGCAAAGATTAAACCTGTCTTGCCCATCGTCTATCTTCTATTTGGTTGGGAATTTTAATTTCAAATAGATGGAGGAAAAATCAGGCTAATAGATGAAAATGAGAAATAACACAAGTTCTTTGCTGCTCAGCCATAAACAGTCGGTCTCTGGTGGGACGTGTCACTTGAGAACCAAACCTGCTCGTTCTGATTTTGCCTCCTCTCGTTGTTTTTTGCTGCTTGCTTTGGTGTGTGGTGGTCTGGAGGACACAACCAGCATGAGAACACAAGAATGAGGCACAAATAGCAGGGGCTGAGCTCGGGCAAGGCTGGTGGTTTCACCTCATGCAGGAACCATCTGGTGCTTTCTGCTCCAAGGAGCATTTTTCAGTTGCTTCCAAGTTTGCTGAACTACCAGAACAAGGGCAGTAATTTTCCTGTTGTCTGTGTGGTGGGTTTTATCCAGACCTGTTTAGTGACATCCCTTCAGCTGTTTTTGAAGAGACAATTAATTCTCAAACCCCTTTTGGCCCTTTCAGAAGGGCTGAGGCAACAAAGGGCTTGAAATACAAAAATATTTTTGCTTTTCCAACAGCAAACTTTGAAAGCCTGAGGGCGAACTGTTAAACTTTTCCAGCTAGTAAAAATGTCCATGTTAGAGGGCTCAGAATGGAAACAATCCATGGAAATGTAACCATGGCTTTTCTATAACACAACTGCTCTCACCTGGCTGCTGCAGGGTGGCAGAGCTTCTCAGAGGTTTCCTCAGGAGAATTCAAGCCTGGGAAGTACTAACATTGGCTTCTCTGGATTTTCTTCCTTCTATGTTGATGTTCTTACCAGGTTTTCTTTAATTTTTTACAAGCAACACACATTTTGTGGCATAACCCTTGTTTTTGTAGACATGACATCTCACTGGCCAAGGAAACATCTCTGCTCCCTGGAATTCTTTCATGCCCAAAGTTTGTAGGGATGGGGACTGTTAATGACAAGTCATAATCCCCCACTGGTGATGGCCACAGCAATGTCTGTTCCAAGCTCTGCTTGCTAATTAGAATCCTTTCAGCCAGTCAGCTCAGCTCTGAATTCTGAAATACATGCAGGCAGACAGCAGGACAAGGGGGCACGATGGGCTCAAGCTCTGCCAGGGGAAACTGAAGTTGGAGAGCAGAAAGAAATTCTTTGCAGAGAGAGTGCTCAGGGATTGGAATGGGCTGCCCAGAGAGGGGGTGGATTCCCCATCCCTGGAGGTTTTTAAGGTGAGACTGGTCGTGGCACTGAGTGCCATGATCTGGTAAAGGGACTGGAGTTGGACCAAGGGTTGGACTTGATGGTCTCTGAGGTCTTTTCCAACCCAACCCATTCTATGATTCTATGATTCTGCAGCCTGCTCCAAGTCTTTGGAGACCCAGTTTCATGCACAGAAGGATTTAGGTGGCCCACGTGGGCTGGAGACTTGACATAACCTACCAAGGGCACACGTGGGGCTGTGGCGGGTTTGGACTCACAGCAGGAGCTGAAGGAGGTGTGGGGATGGGGAAAGAGCCAATGGGAGACCCTCAGAGGGGTCCTGGGCACCCAGTGGCACTTGGGGTGGGGAGAGATGGCAGTGAGCTGGATGCAGGTGTCACATTCTTACTGCTCCATGACTTTACACAATGAAAAGGTGAAAGACAGGGAAAAATATCCTGAAAGATCTGGGATAAGGGCCAGAAGAGGAGCAAGACAAGGGAAATCCAAGAGGCTGTGGAGATGTGGGGCTGGACTACAGCTCATAGGCATGTAGGGCACAATGCAGCTTCATATGCCACCTCCAAGTACCTTCTGGGTCATCTGAGGACCAATGGAATAGATCTGAGCTGGGAAGGGGTCCTTCTATGACCCCATTTCCCCACTGAGACCCAGAAAGGCCGTTCAGCCCTTCTCACAGTGGGACCACACACTCCTGAAACCTGTGGTGGTCACAGCAATGGAGGGGCAGGGAGAGAAGGGTGGGTTTGCTTTGTCAGGACAAGCTGGAATGGTGTGAACAACTGGCAGGGTGTGAGTTCTATTTGCAAATTTGAAAGCAAACATGAGCTGTAGGTGACTTTTGTGGGAGAGGCGGCGATAACATTCAGGGGTTGCCATGGGCCCGGGAACGGTTTTGAGATAATGGAGAGTCAACGCCTGGGTAGATAAACCAAGCATGAGCAGAAAGAAAGGTGGCAGAGGGGAGTGGTCACAACGTCTCCTTCCTTCTGGGTTGTCCCAATACCCAGTGGGAGCTCTGTTCTCTGCTACTTGGTGAGGAAGCTTGGCCTCCTGACCAAGCCCTGTCCTCAGACACTGTCCAGCATTTCCACCTGACATGGGAAACCCTCTGGCCCAAGCTGGAGACCATCAAGCTGGAGACTCATCCACAGGCACATGAGTGGAGAGAGATCCCCATCCTTCAGCCACTCCTGGCTGTAGACATCTCCCAGGGGTGGCTGGAGATGAAAACAGGTTGTGGTAAAAATGCTTAGAGTTGTCCTACAGCTGTCCCATCACCCAACAACCTCTTGGGGTGTCCTCTCAGCCAACAGTTCAGATGAAATTCCCAGGTGATCTGGGGAAATGGGATGATGAGTTTTTGCAAAGGGAAACATATTTTTCCCTGGGTGGTTCAGAAACGACCACTGAAAAGAAGCTCCAAACCAGGATATTTGAGAGAGGCAAAAGGAAGTGTGCTGGGACAGCTTTGGGATGGAAACTAGCTGAGGTGTTTTCTCCAGAACTTTGCTTCAAACGGCCACTGAGGAAGGTGTTTGTGGGATCTTTGAGTTCCCACTCTTAAAGTGTGATGCTGATCAGGGCACGAGGAATGGGAAACAGCAAATGCTGGGATGGCTGGATAACACCTTGGCCAACATTCACAGGGATGAGCAAACAGAACCCCCCAAACCACCATAATTCTCTGAAGATGATGACATTTGGAGGGCTGGGCATGGCTGGGTGTCTGGCTCTTACCTAAAGGTTGCAGCACCACCAACATTACCAAAATTGCTTTCTCAGCTCCATTTTTGGAGCAGCAAACACGAGGAGAATAGGCAGCCCTGGGCTGGTTTACCTTCTTTAGAGACATGATTCCATCTGGCCTTCAAACTCCAAGCCAGACTGGCTCACCTGGGCTTTCCTGCATGCCTGGGAACTGGGGATGATATTTTTTGGTTGCTCTGGGGTTTAGATGCCCCTGGTTGATGAGAAGCAGCATCTCACATCAACAGGAGAAATTGATATCCCAAAGGATAGGTCAGTGAGGTGACAGACTGGGTGGCAGCTCCTGGTTCAGGGCACACCCAGAGGATGACCCTCTTCCAATAGATGTCTTGGGTGAAACAATGGAGTTTAGGAAATGAAATAGTGGAGGAGAAGAAGAAAAGGTTGGTTTGAAGAGCTGCTCAAGTTGCATCCAACTGAAACCAGCAAAAAGGGTTAGAGTAAGGAGTGGTGGGTCTGGAAAAAAAAAGTTTGCCCTTTTAATATTCCCCCTCCCCTTTCCCTTTTCCTCCCCAAAGGTGATTTTATAGCTGTGACCCGTCCATGAGTTCGTTTATCTGTGCCCTGTTGCACATTAATGACACAGGGTGACCCCTCCCTTGGCATAGGGGTTGTGTCCCAGAGGGATTTCTGTTCCTCTGACGTGGCTTGAAGAGGTTCAGCCTGGAAAAAGGGATGTGGTCTCTTACCACCACAGGGCAAGGAGAAAGAAGGCAACTCCTGGGGCATGGGAAGGAGTGGAGTCATGTTGGAGAGCTGCTGAGGAGCATCAGCACTTGGGTACAACCAGCTTTTCTGGACTGGGACACAGTTCTGGCTGTGGGACCAGTAAAGATGGAATGGAGAACCGGCCACATTCCTTGTTTTAGCACTTACTGTCCTCCTGGCTCCCAGGTCCTCCCCATGCCTAGTTCTCCTCCCAGCTTCTAGGTCCTCTCCAGCCTTGATTATCACAAAGCATTATCCAAGGTGAGCCACATGCCCTCTCCTTTGTTGAGGATGTGCAGCTCTTACCACCTCTGGTTCTTCAGGGCTCTCTTCTATGGGTTTTTTCACCTTATTTTTGCTGGCAGCTTCTGACCTTTAGATATGGCAGAACTGGCCCTTCCTCTGATAGAAACTTGCCAAAGTCAGTAAAAATAATGAAATTTGAATAAGACTGCTGGAAGCAGAGACACCTTGTGCCTGACCCCATGATGGCTGTGACTTGTGGCCACCAGACATGGAATTGTGCTCTGGCTGCTTCAGCAGAGTCCAGCACATCTCTGTGTGCTGCCCACCCGCTTGCACAGAAAAAGGGGTGTCCTGGGTGGTGGTTCTCCAGGAGGCAGAAGCAAAATCCAGTGTGGGATAACCCTGTTGTAACTCCTCCATGCCCAGAAATCAGCCTCTCCTCTCTTCCTGGTGGCTTTCACATGGCTCCAGTCCCGTGGTGTTGACGGTGCCTATGGCAGGCAGCAGGATCAGCACTGGTTGACCTGGAAATTTCTTTCTAGGCCAGGGCTGAGGTAAATCAGTGGAGAGGAGTATTAAATGAGAAGGGATGAGTGTGAAGTCTGGAAGGTCCTCCTAACCCACTGTGCTCTGCTGGCAGTGGCATTGTGGGTTTATATTGATCCCTGAGGCCAGCACTGCTCCCTTGTGCAGGGAAAACTAATTTCCAGTGTTTTACACCCCCCAGCCCTTTCCCAGAACCATCTCTCCAGTCAATACAGAAAGGCACCTCTAAAAAAGGCCATTTCCCATGGTCCTTGTCCTCTCCTCTCTCCCACATGGGTTTCAGTGGGGCCACGTGTTGACTGATGAGGAAGTGGTTGGGTGCAAAACAGGGTTGGAGGAGCTTTGCTGGATCAGTCTGGGGCTCTTGGCTTGGTGCCCTGGGTTGTGCCATGACCAGCATCCAACACAACAGTGATGCTCAAGGGGTCTGAAAGGAGCAGCCAAGTCCTTGGGCTGAGCTGGTGGCTCCCGAGCCCACCACTGGTGTTCCTGGCTATCACTGTGAAGACACCTCCACGGGTGACCGGGTGTGGAGATGCCCCTGTCTTGGTCTGGTGGCATTAGCAGCAGCCTGGGGAGCTGGTGGCCTGGTCTGAATTCCCCTGGGAATGTGGTCCTTCCCTGTGCATGTTTGCTCCATGCCAGGAAGGCAGGAGGAGCCCGAGGGGCAGTGAAGGGTTTGACGGGGGCCGGCGCCAGTCCCAAGTGGGTTGCCCAACCCTTGGAGGAGTGTGGCAGCTCCAACGGGGAAGGACAAGCACTTTAAAGGACAAAAGCTCGTAGCTCCAGCCCTGCCAGCACAAACCTACCCAGCCAGAGCGAAACTGGACTATCTTGCAAAAACACTTTGAGCAAACAGCCCTCAATGGAAAGCATCTGATAAGAGCAGCCGCACTTCTGGTGGCTCAGGCGAGAGGACTTCGCTGCTCCCATTAGTCCTGAGCCTTCCCCAGGGCCATCTCACTCCTCTCTCCGGAGGACACACCATGTCCACCACCCTCTGCCAGGTGATGGGCTTCCTGGTGTCATCGCTGGGCGTCGCAGGGAGCATCGTGGCCACCGCCATGGACATGTGGAGCACACAGGACTTGTATGACAACCCGGTCACGGCCGTCTTCCAGTACCAGGGGCTGTGGAGGAGCTGTGTGAGGCAGAGCTCCGGCTTCACGGAGTGCCGCCCGTATTTCACCATCCTCGGGCTGCCAGGTAGGGGCAAAACACGCACCAGGACTAACCCAGGGGCTCTTCCTGGAGCTCTGTGTGGGTTTCATCCAAAAGTAGGAGCACTTTCTGAGGAATGTTTCCAGGCAGCTCAGCATAAAAATATGGGCGGATTTGTTGCCAAGGTAATACCTTTACTCAGTAGAAGTTGTAACTTGGAGAAACTTGGAGAAACTTGGAGCAACTTGTGGGTGATTTCTGGGTGATAATCACGTGTTCAGCCCCGTGCTGGCACAAATCAGCACAGCTCCAGTGATGTGAGGAGAGCAAGGGGGTTTAACCACCCCAGGCACTGTCCCTTTGAATGGAAACCAAAGGGAAAGAGCTGCATGGAACTGTGTGTTGCTGGAGAATAATGACAAGGAGTGAATTTTCCAAAGAGAAAACTGGAATTGGAGAAATCCACCTGTGAGCAGGGAGGGTGAGAAGGGGAAAGGTGTGTTGGGGTCACTTCACTCTACCTGGGGAGTGTTAGTGCTACGGAAGGCTATTACAGAGGGGTGTTATTTGGCTGTGTGCTTGCCAATTTTACCAAAAAAGCTGTTTTCCCCCTCCCACTGTATGGGGGGGGATGTTCCAGTGCTGCTGGTTCATGGCTCTCTGTGTCCCTGGCACCTCTGGTGCCAGCCAGCAGGAAATGTGGCCCTGGGAGAGTTTTTCACTCTTAGGGCACAATTGCAAATAGGTCCAAGCAAGAACTGCTGTCCACAGGCCTTTTGCCTGGAGCATGGTGTGGGTTCCAGCCTTGCACCCTCAGGGATGCCAACCTGGCTGCCCTCTGGGCAGCTTGGCTGAGCACCAGGGTTTGCTTTCTGAGGAAAGCCCGTGACCATCCCGAGGGCTGCCATGGAGTGAATGTGTCTCTGTGTTTCTTCAGGAGTGCTAAGGCCACTCCTTTTCCACTTGGTGGAGCAAACCTGAGATTTAGAGTCATTTTTCTTATGGGACAATTTGCTTTAAAGAATAACAAATATATTTATCAAACTATATATACAAAAGTTGGGCACTAGTTATATTTCCTTATAATGTTCTCTGTAGGTGGTTGGTTTCCAAAGAGAACTGAGACAATGGTAACCATCCTCTTGGTGTCAATTATTCTTAATCCAGATTTTACTTCTGATGCTCTTTTTAGGGAATGTGCAAAGCCCTCACAGGCAGTTTCTGTTGTGTCTTAGAGATATTCTGTCAGTTTTGATCTTTATGTGCCTGTTTAATTGATGAACACCTTAAAACACAAACAAAGAACTTGTTTGAATTTGGTTAACTTTAAGACCTTAGTTTTCCCCCTAAGCTTTTTATATCCCATCAAGCCTTACTGGCCCTAAAGTTTGATTTCCATTTTTTAAAATTTGTGTTAGCAACAGAAATACAGATGATTTTTAGTTTGAATGACTTCAAGTTGTTTTACCTCACTCACCTCTCACTACTCTCAGCAACACGGGAGAGAAAAATGACTCTCCAGTTTCCCTTACATCTGGAAAATCAGGAATGCAAACTGTGGTTTTGGATCCCTGGCATAAGTTTTGGTGGAGAAGGTGGGGTTGTACCCAGGGTGGGACACCCTCCCTCTGTACAGAAATCAGGTGTGCAGGGATGGAGCAAAGTTATCCCGCCTCATGTGAAATATTTATGCAAACCCCCCATGGTTCCTATTCTTGCCTTAAACCACAGGGCTGTTTGCTCTTTAGGCCACATTTTTTTCTCAGTCTCCTGTTTTGTTTGTCTAAACCCTTCCACTCCTTCCTCCATTCCCCTTTGGAGAGCAGCTCTACTCAGAGGCCTTTCCGTGGGAATTCACTTGAAACTCACTTTCCAAACAGCTCCGAGTCCCAGGAGCCCAATGAAGGGGCCTTTATGCCACAGCAGATCTGGGAGAACTTCTCCTTCCCATCCCTGTGTGCAGATCATACAATCATAGAATGGATTGGGTTGGAAAAGACCTCTGAGATCATCAAGTCCAACCCTTGGTCCAACTCCAGTCCCTTTACCAGATCATGGCACTCAGTGCCACGGCCAAGCTCAGTTGAAAAACCTCCAGGGATGGGGAATCCACCCCCTCTCTGGGCAGCCCATTCCAATCCCTGAGCACTCTCTCTGCAAAGAAGTTTTTTCTGCTCTCCAACTTCAATTTCCCCTGGCAGAGCTTGAGCCCATCGTGCCCCCTCGTCCTAAGATGCTGCCTAAGCCAGTCTCATGGAGACAGGAATGACTCCTGATGGCTTTTGGGCATTTTTTTCTTGTGTCCTGCTGTGTTCCACTCCATCCCCTTCCCAACAGCTGCAGGTTGCTCCTTTTCAATGGAGATTCCCCAACTCGGAGTTCAGTGCTCCAGCAAAAGTGCAACATCCTTGGCCGCTTGGCTTGGCCTGTTGTGTCATTCCATGGGCATCCAAGGGACACTTCTCCTGTGAGATCTTTGCTTAGGGTCCCTTCTTGATGGGTTGATGACACCAAGGAACCAGGTGGTCTGTAGGAAACACCCAGGAACAAAGCACTGCCTTAAGGATGAGATGCCTCTTCACCATCCGTAGTGTCTTATGTTGGATTATCAGCCTCTCCTGCCTGCCCGGAAACAAAAGCAGCTACAAAGAAACTTCAGTGTTGTAAAGACAAATGAGATCGAGCTTTTCTTCTCTTTGCAGCTTTCTGCCTCACATCAGGTGCTGCGGAACAACCTTTGAGGGCTGATAAGGCGTATCCGCAACTCCTTGTTCTCTGATGGAGAACAACTAATGAGCTCGCACCTGGGGGCTGATGAATGGCAGATTGAATATCCCAGGCTCGTTAGCACTTGTTATCAGCTGATAAGGGCAAATTGAGTCATAAGAGCCAACCCCGGGGGGACTGCCGGTGGGAGAAGGTGGTGCATTCCCAGCCCATGGGATGGCAGACCGCCTGTTTCCGTGTGC
>JAJPCS010000045.1:1235873-1265827 GCA_021164005.1 Willisornis vidua nigrigula | reverse complement strand
ATATGGAGGTGGTGGACACAGATTGTGCTCACTGTGAGACCAGCCTGAGCTGAAGACAAGGCAAAAAATGAGGAGAAAATACAAAGCTGTGGGAATTTAGGGGCAGCACTTTGGGTGTGGGAGGGATGGAGTTACACACCTGGGTGGGGACACAGGGCAGGGCAGAGGGGTGAGTGTGCTGGTTTAGAGGTGAACCTGCAGGAGAAATGAAACCAACACAAAAGAGATTATAAATCAGAGTTACAATTTAATAAAAGTATTAAAATAAATGCAATGACACAAAGAGCAATTGGGTTTAACCCCCAACCCCAGCAGTGTAACCCAGCCCCTGGGGCACAAACACAGAGGGGTTTGGTGGCCCCTGTGCTGAGCCTCACGTGGTTCCCCCGAGTCCAAAGGAAAAGGAAGGGACAAACCTGTTGGTGCAGATGATGGCACAGTCTGGTGGAGAGTGCTGGGCTCCTCCTGTCCAGGGTCTGCTCCTCCTCTGCATCCAACAAGTGGTCCCAGAAGTCCCCAAAGCCCAAGATTCTCTCCCCTCAGGTTTGGGTGGGAGCCCCCAGTGCCTCCCCCAGGGCAGGGAGTTCCACACTGGGGGATCTGACTCTGGCAGTCAGGGGGGATTTTGGAATCATTGCTGGCCCCTGAGCAGAGCTGAGCCCTCAGGTGGGTGTGGAGGTGCCAAGGACTCCCTGCAGGGCAGTTCTCCCAGCTCCTCTGCCAGGCTTCTTTCCCAGCCAGCTCCCAGCCTGAGGGCTCAGCTGTGCCCTGGGCAGCTGCTGCCAATGGTGGATTGGTACCAGTTGCTGGGCAATGGCCCAGAGGGTTTAGAATGCCCAGCTTTGGTCACACCCACACAGGGATAAACTGGTCCCACCTGCTGAACTGGGACAGTGAGGACTGGGCTGTTGGCACTGAAGGACAGGTAAAATCAGGCCCAGGGAAAAACGTGGATATTGGACAGGGCCTGCTCCTCCAAACCACACCAGAATGAAAGGGCTGCACCATCTATTATTTAACTAAACTTCTGGGGTGTTTTATGCCAGGTTGGATGGGGCTTGGAGCAACCTGGGCTGGTGGAAGGTGTCTCTGCCCATGGCAGGGGTGGGACTGGATGAGCTGTAAGGTTCCACCAAACCCAAACCACCCTGTGACTTTATGACATTCAGGAAAAGCCCCTGGGTGTAAAAAATACCCCTTTGCCCTGACCTGTGTCTCCCATCCACGTGTGGAACTCCATCCCTACCACACCCAAATCTAGGGGAAGCTGTACCCCCACTTTGCCACACCATCTGGACTTGGTGTTGAGTGCAAGAAGCTCTGGGGCACCTCAGGCATGAAAACTGCTGGGAAAACCAATCTCAAAGGGCTTCTTGCCCTGGTTGGCATGTGAGTGTGCCTGGGTAGGGAACCTGCCTTGGCACAGAGCTTGCCACGTAGTCAAAGCAAACCAGTTTCTGCTTTCTACCCTTTTCCTGCCTGATTTCTTTATTTTCCTGTCAGTTTTGGATGGTGGCAGCACCAACAGGCAGCCCAGGCTCCCCGTCACCCCTCTCCCAACAGCAAATGCTTGTTCCCTGTCCCTGTGATTTTTCACAAGTTAAAAGGTGTTTCCTGCATATTTATGTAGAAGGCATTTTTCTTCTTCAGAGAAATGCAGTTAATCCTGTTTCCTGGTATTAAAACCCACCTGGAAATGTTAGAAATAGGGATGGGTGGAAGTCTGATCTGGGAGTGGAGTGGGCTGCAAAAGAGAAATTGAGAACTGCCAGTTTTCCTGTCACATTTTCCAAAATTTCCTGTTTTAAAGAGCCCAATGTCTTAAAAGCATTGCTAGAAATGTATGAAATACAGAGAGAATTAGCAAAATGGGCTTGATTTTCACTGCCTTGCAGAGACAGGTTGATGTGGTCGTGTTCACATTGCAAAAAGTCATCCTTTGGGTTGGAATTCCCACCAATTCAAGCAGGGAAAGGAGGAAGGAGTCGAGTTGTGGCTCATGACTCTGTCCAAGTGTCTTCAGGTCAAGTTCCTCCTGCAGCAGAAAATGAAACCTCTCCCATCACCTTCCAGAGCACTGGCAAAGTGAGGCACAAGGGGAAGGAAAGTTGCTTTCTCCCCTCCCTGCCTCTGTTTGCTGGACTGCTAAAGAAGGAAAAAGCCACAAACAAGTGCCAGGCTGTGTCTGGTGTGGAGTGTTGCCCCCAGCAAAGTCCAGGGAGAGCTGCTGAGGCTCCAAAAGCTCATGGAGCTGTCAGATAGGGGCACTGAGCTCTGCTCTGTGGGGACCAGGGACAGCACCCAGGGCATGGCTGGAGCTGTGTCAGGGCAGGGTCAGGTTGGATCTCAGCAAAAGGCTCTTCCCCCAGAGGGTGGTGGGCACTGACCAGGCTCCCCAGGGCAGTGGGCACAGCCCCAAGGCTGCCAGAGCTCCAGGAGGGTTTGGATGATGCTCTGGGGCACAGGGTGTGACTCTTGGGGCTGGTCCTGTGCAGGGCTGAGGGTTGGACTTGCTGATCCTTGTGGGTCCTTCCAACTCAGCATATCCTGGGATTCTGTGATTGCTCAAGGGTGGTGAAGGGAGAGCAGAAATCACCTCCTTTCCTGACCCCACAGCATTTTCCATCCTCGGTGTGATCCTCAGTGACTGGGCAGGGAGATCCCAAACCCCTGCACTACCTGGGAGAACCCCAATATTGGGGTCTTCCTCCAAAAAGGGGCATCCAGAGCACAGGAGCAGCTGTGGAGAAGTTGTGGAGCAGCTGCTGCCCGTTCCTGGTCTTGTGGCACCATCCAGTGGCTGCTGCCAGAGGACTGTCACTTCCCTGTCCCCTCCCGGATTTCCGGAGCATCCTCGGAGGCTCAGCCGAGTCCTTCAGGGAGGAGATCACCAGGACCCCTCATGGAAATCCCTTTCTTTTTTTCCAAGTTGTCCCCAAATCCTTTTGCTTCCCTTTTCCCTTTACCAGGTGAAGACCTGGAATGTCCTTTCCATTGCAGTAAGGAAAAAAAATCTTCCCAGTATTTATGCCAGACTTTCCTTGGGTAAAATACCTTTTAATTATTTATCCTGTTAATAAAAAAGGCAATTTGATTGTGACACTGCCACCACTTTAATTACATCAGCTCTCCCCATAAATTGAGGTTATGTTTAAGTCCTGCTTTATTAATTCAATAATTTTGTCATGGCATCTCTCCAATTATCTATAAATTTGTTCCAGAGACCTTTTCTCCAGTCGATTCTCTGGCACTGCTTTGCTCCCAATTACAAGAACACCCATTTTTTTTCCCTAAAAAGAGGCTGAATGGCCAAACATTAGGAAAAGGACTGACATCTGCAGCTGGATGGGGGGGCCCAGGGCCAAGTCTCTGCTGCAGGTTTGAGCTCCCGGTGCCCAAACCACCCCCTTGTTGATGGGCAGGAGCTGAGAAGAAGGTACTCCATGACTGGGTTTTTTATTATTTTAGTGGGAATTATGCCAAAAGCCATCCCTGTGGCCTTTGGCACAGGATCCCTATGGGTATGGATGCTTTGGGTGATGCCAAGCTCACAGCTGGGAAGGGTTTCACCCCACTGGGTGGTCTCCCTGCCCCTGCATCCGGGTGGTTTTCCATCATGGATGTGGCTGTCCCTGTGCAGGAGGAGCAGGTTAAATGGGAATCCTAAGGCCAAGGATGGCACAGCTGGGTGAGAGGGGAGGGCACCGCCAGCCACCCATCTGTGGTCTCATCTGGTTTGCCCCAGTGCAGAGAAAGAGCTGCAGGAATTATTGTGCCCTGGAAATCCCTTGGCATGGCTGGGCACTCAGAGTGCCCATGGATAAAGCCCATGGCATGCAGGGTGCCAATGGGTGAAGCCACCAGTGCCCCCTTGCCCTGCAGGGATGGGGGACAGCAGGGTAAGACTTGTCCCACTCCAGCCTCAGGAATGAGGTGACACAGTGACACTGACAGTGCTCACCAGGGCTGTCCCCACCACCTCACTGACCCACCCTACCAGGACAGGTGGCACCTGAACCAGCTGTTTCCTCCAGCGAGTCCAGATCTGACCCATCAGAATCCATGAAATTCCCTGGCACAGCTGCAGAGAGCACGAGCCCCTCCTTGGGACTGTGCCTGGGGGGCACAGGGAGGGCTTCCCTTGGCATTGCTGCTGATATGGGGCACAGAGAGGTGGGTCTGGGTCACTCTGGTGCCCTCCTTCCCCACTCCTGCAGCAGCCCCAGGGAAGCCCTGTGACGCCCTGAGCTGTGATCCAGCCCATGGAGAAACTCCACATCCCCCATGGGCTGGTCCAGCAAACACTTGGCTGCTGGAATCTCCAGAAAACACTCCCACCAGCACCTTGCCTGTGTTTGGTATCACTTTGCCTGAGCTTCACACCTTCATCTGGCTTTCCTCAGCAAACAAGTGTCTCCTCTTCCTCACCTGTGGAGACCTGCATCACCATAAATGCCCTTTTCTGGGGCATTTTTGAGGACATTTCTGGGAGATTGCCCATTGGGTCAGGGCACCCAAGGCCATCAGTGGGTGGCCATACGTCCCCATGGTCAGTGTATGACAGGATGTCACCTCACCTGAGGTGACGGAGAACTGTCAAGGCAAAGCTCTGCATCCCCTGACTGTCCCCATCACTGCTTGGACCAGCTCATCCCTCAGGTGGAGGAGAGCAGGGAATTTCTCAGCCTTCTGTTCCTGAGCCTGGAGCCTCCTGTAGGTCCCAGTGGATATTCCCTGACATTGTCCTCCCACAGGACAAGAGACAAGCCCTCAGAAGCATTATCCATATCTCAAGAGCATCCTTCGAGCTCCAAGTCCTGCCCAAACCCCAGGGCAGCTCCCACCACCCCTGACACCCATCATTTCTCCAGCACAACATCTCCCAAGCAAACAGCCCCCATTTGCTTTGGGCAATGACTGAAGAATAAATCTCCGCAATTTGGGGCGATTTTTAGGCTACAGGATATGTTCAACATTTTCTCTTGGGAGGTTTTGGGACCAGGAATATTTTGGGCTTGTAGAGATGTACAATATAAGAAGTGAAGGCTGAAGGAGGGTGTTGGTCTATGGATCTGACTTTGGTGCCTTCAAAACCTCCTCAGTGTTCCCAAATAATGTACCAGGGGAAGAGGAAAAATGCCAGAGGGGACATGCCAGGAAGTTCTGGGCCCCTCAGTTGAGGCAAGAGATTGAGGGGCTGGAGCGGGGCCAGAGAAGAGCAACGAGGCTGGAGAAGGGACTGGAGCACAAGTGCTGTGGGGAGAGGCTGAGGGAGCTGGGGGTGTTCAGCCTGGAGAAGAGGAGGCTCAGAGGTGACCTCAGCACTGTCTGGAACTGCCTGAAGGGAAGTTCTGGCCAGGTGGGGGTTGGTCTCTTCTCCCAGGCACTCAGCAATAGGACAAGGGGGCACGATGGGCTCAAGCTCTGCCAGGGGAAATTGAAGTTGGAGAGCAGAAAGAAATTCTTTGCAGAGAGAGTGCTCAGGGATTGGAATGGGCTGCCCAGAGAGGGGGTGGATTCCCCATTCCTGGAGGTTTTTCAGCTGAGCTTGGCCGTGGCACTGAGTGCCATGATCTGGTAAAGGGACTGGAGTTGGACCAAGGGTTGGAGTTGATGATCTTGGAGGTCTTTTCCAACCCAATCCATTCCATGATTCTATAAGAGGGGTCATGCCAGTGCTCCAGCACATGTGAGACAAACCCAGGAATGCTCCTTAAAATCATCCCCAGGAAACACTCATGTAAAAGGTCATTGAGTCTCTGCTTTTATTTTGTGCTTTTGGGACCCAAAGCAGGAATTCTGCCTTGCTCTGAAGCAGGGATTGATGGAGCCCCCCGTGTTCCCCCTCCTCAGTGCCCCTGCAGCAGCTCTGCCCGGTGCTAGGTGGTGGTGTTGCATTGCCAGCAGCTCGGGAGGGCTGGCAGGGGGCACTGTTTAACACGCTTGGCATGGAAAGGGCTTGGACAGTGAAAGTCCCCTTGAAATCTCTGTGCCAGGGGCTGCTGTGCCCTCAAACACCCTCCTGCCCCTGAGGAGTGGCAGCCCTGGGTAATTTGGCACATGAAAGGCTGCTTGGGAGGAAGATGATGGGAGCACAAGGGCTCATTCCCTGTGTAATTCTGCCTCTGCCTTCCCATTTTCCTCTCCGAGGGCAGTTACTCCAGATGGGTGTTTTTTTAATTCCTCTTGAGCTGTAAAAGTCAGTTCAAAGCAGGTTTTGTGTCCCTGCACCAGCTCAGGGCTGGCACTGGGAGGACAGACTCAACCTCCTGACCCCCTTGTTCTCCAGCCTTTCCTCCAACACATTCTCCAGGATGGGGCCAAACTGCCTCAGGAGGTTTGGGTTTCTCTGCAGGGCTTCCAGCAGCCTCTGCTTCCCCTCTCCTGTCTGGAGTAAAGGTGGGTGCTGGTACCAGTGCAGTGAGGACTGGGAGGGGCTGGTGGAACCTTCTCCCCCTTGAGGACATGGGGGTCCCAGCAGTCTGGTTGCTCTCAGCAGAACACACCCCTCTACAAAGGAGCAACTCCCTCCTCTAATCTGATCCATTCCTGCCCAGAAGTTTCCCAAAATCCCTCCCACAGCCTGGCAGCTGCCTGGGACAGCTCTGCCAGGTGAAGGGTTTGCAGCAGGGCTGGTCATGGGGACACATGACCAGCCAAGGGGATCACTGAGCCCATCCCCTCACCCCCTCTGCCCCCAGCATCCCTCTCTTCCTCACCACACAACACCCCAAGCCAAACTCCAGCTTCATCCTGGTGCTCTCAGGGTGAGATGATCCCAGGTCTGGTACCCACCTGAAGGATCTCCATCAGCCACCACTTTGTCACCTCCTGGGTCCCTGCAGGGGAGACAGGAGCCAGTGATGGTCAGCAAGGAGCTGAGGGCCCAGAGCAAAACCAACCCTGATCAACACGTGGTTTTCCTACATGGAAAGCATGGACACATCTGTCCCTTTGGGGATCCAAGGATGGCACAGGATTAGCCCTCGGAGCACAACCCCTCACCTGTCAAGGCCACTGTTTGGAGGATGTCAGAGGGCAAACAGCCCTCTGGCCTGTGGTCATCAGGTATTTCCCCCCAGTTTTAGGGCCTTTTTGGTTTCCTGCCTGCATTAGGGAACTCAGAGACCCCATTTCCTTCCCCTGGACTGGAAAGAAGAATCCACAACATGCCTCAGCTCCTTATTTTTATGGAAATAACCCCTGGCATCACCTTGGAAGAGGCAAAGTCATCCATTTGATTGAAATGCCATTCCTTTGGGGTCTGGCTATGGTGCAAAATCCACCCAAGAGACAATTTAGGTTTGTGCCAGTGACCAGGGCCATGGTCTGTGCAGAAGGTCAAGGGACTGGCAGGTGTCCACTCATGGGCAGAGTAAGAGGACACAGAGCCAGTACCCTGGAGGGGACTCCATGGCTTTCAGAGAGGGATACAGGGAAGAGATTATGGTCTGAAGGGCTTTTATCTGTGAAAAATTTATCCAGATCCAAATTGATTCACTTTAAAAATAATTTCCTGTCATTTTCTTCAGGCTTTCTTGCAGAGAGCAGCTTGATCTGTAAGGAAATAGACAGGCATCCAAGATCATCTTTTTGTCTATAATTTTGGGTAATCTTTGTTCTCTCTAGAGAATATTACTATTAAATGCAGTCAAAACCCGAGCAGAAAACAGCAAATAGAAAATGGGCACATGGACTCCCCAGGAGCTGTTTCCCTTCACCTGGTAGGTGTCATCTCAGGGGTTTTCCTTTCCATGGCACGGCCACTGGGCCATCAGATGCTCTCCTGTCATAACCCACGTGCCCCTCTGTAAGCTCATGGAGACAGAGGGGCTGTGAGCAGGGGTGCCATCTGCCAGCTCCTACTGGCATTTTGGGGTGCCATCTGCCAGCTCCTACTGGGATTTTAGGATTACTGGGATTTTGCTTTGGGTGGGGTGGAAAATCCTACTAAAGCATCAAGCCAAACCACTGTAGGGCTTCAGTGTGGACAAGCTGGTAGCTGAGCTGCAGGAAAAGCCCCGACCAATGTGGCCATGTTGCCTCTAATCACTTTATTTACTTATTTATTGTACATTTGGAGAGATTAGCAGATTGTGGCCCAGCGAGACTTTGCCCTCTCCAGCATCCAAAGTGCCCAGCTGGGATGTTTCAGGCTGCACCAGGGAAGGTGCCTCTGGAGCAAAGCTCAGCCTGTTGCCTGGCCTGGGGTTGAAATCTGGGACCAAAGAGCAAAAGCAACTTTTTTTTATCTGCCACCTTCAAGTGCAGGGGAAGCTGTGATGGGGCTCTGCAGATCCCTCACCTGCAGCTTCCAAAGGGTCAATTCCTTGGTGAAAAAGGGGACACAGGGGAGGTGAACAACCCTAGCAAAGCCTTCTCCCAAATTCCCAAACTATCTCCATTCCCACAGTCCCATGGAATCTTGGTGTGGAAAAGATCCTTAGGGACACTGAAGGCCTGGAGAGGAGCATTTGGTTGCATGTCCTACCTGTGCTGGGGGAAAAGGCAGCAGGCAGAAAGAATTCAGCCAATATTGACAGAAACGAGGAAGAAAAAAGTGATAAAAATTGTCTTTACCCTCCTGTGGTCTGTCCAGTTTCCAGCAGCCACATCCAAAGGGGAAAAACCTGCCTGGAAAAGTGAGGGGGGGAACTGTCCCAGTGCTTGTTGAGGGGTTTCTTTCAGAAAATGGGCTTATGAGCCATCCAGCCTGCATCAGCTCCATGAGACTGGAGCAGATATCAGCTACCAAGCAGCAAGGACACACCTGCTGCTGATCAGTAGGGGAGAAACACTCCCTGGGAGTTTTCAACAGCTCCCCAGAAGTTTCTCGTGAGAACACCTCGACTTTCACACAGGACTCCAGAGGTGCACCTGAAAACATTGAGGATGAGTTCATAGAAACAACATTGGACTTGTGAGATATGGATTTTAACCAATTAAAGGTTGTGGTCTGATGGTGTGAGACTCAATTTAGCCAATAGAATGTGGCTTTAACCCTACAGAAACCACTTGCTGTGTGTAATAAAATGTCTTCACTGTGAACCTTATAGATTTGTCAGGTGAAGTCCTTTCTCTCTGCAGAAGATTGTCCCTGTTCAGGTGCCAGGAAAGTAAACAATTTTCTGCAGAGAGAAAGGACTTCACCCGACAAGCCTATGAGGTTTACAGTGAATTTTATTACATTTATTGCACACAGCACACGGTTTATACAGGGTTAAAGCCACATGCTATTGGCTAAATTGAGTCTCGCACCATCAGGCCACGACCTTAATTGGTTAAAATCCATATCTCACAAGTCCAATGTTTCTATGAACTCATCCTCGATGTTTTCAGGTGCACCTCTGGAGTCCTGTGTGAAAGTCGAGGTGTTCTCATGAGAAACTTCTGGGGAGCTGTTGAAAACTCCTAGGGAGTAAGTGCTCACCTGCCTCAGTGGCCTCTGCATGTGGGCTTGAAGGAGGGAGCTGTTCCTGAAGGACTGATTGCAGAGGTGGCACTGGAGAGCAGGGAAAAACCAGTGGAAGGACTGGAATCTGCAGGGAGGGGATCCCCCATGAGGCAGGCAGAGCTTTGGTGTTTTAAAGCAGAAGAAGACACCTCTGTTGTGTTGGGAGGATGTGGATGGAGGGTGTTAGGTGATTCCTGCCATCAGCTCTGCCTTGCTCCAAGTCCTGACAGGATTTTTCCTTTCCTGTCAGGCAGGAGAGAGAAATGGAACGGGGTTGGACTCACCTGTAGAGGAGCCACAGCAGAGCCTGGGCAATGCTGTTCCCCTGAGATCATCTTGAGCTGTGAAGTCTCTGCCCTCCCCTCGGCTCCATCCCTCCTCTCATGGACACAGAGGAGCTTGAAGAGTCGAGTCATGGGGCAGAAAAGGCAAACACTTGTTGCCAGAGACTGAGGTATAAACTGGAGAGGAGGGACAAGGATGGGAGCAGAGGGATTAGTGTGGGTGCTGAGAGCAGTGATGCCTATGGGGGTTTTGATTTCTTGGTTTTTTGATGTTTCATTTTTATAGATTTTAGAAGTACTTGTAACTGTAGTAAAATGTAGGTTTAGTGTGCTAGTATTTCTAACAGAACAGCTTAAGTTCAATGTTTATATGTGCCAACCTATGCCATATGTCAGTAGCTCAAGTTCTTTTAGTTATTTAGACTCTCTTCAAGATAAAGAGCTGAAGAATATCAGAAAGGCCTACAGGATGAGACATAAACATGGGCAGAATGAGACATAAACGCTGGGCAGAGTGACCCAGAAGTCAGAATGTTGGAAGAACTCCAGAAGCCAGAGGAAGGGAGGACTGATGAAAAGAGGGTCCTACTGACCCCAGACTCAGATCCTAAGGAGGTGGAACAGGGGCAGGACCAGGGCTGGACCAAGCGATGTGTGAAGTGGGAATTGGGTAGACCAGACTATAAAACCCATAGAAACCAGTGTTTGGGGCATGTGCTTGTCATCATGTATTCCTGTGGGCACCAGGCCTGATATTAAAGGACTTTCACTTTTTGTCTTATCCCACACTAAGTTGGCTCAGAGTCCTACTTTGTTGGGGTCTCTCATGGCATCAGAAGCAAGGAGCAGCCAAGGCTGCCTGGGGTCCTACAGTAACCAGGGAGGACCTTGTGATCTATAACCCTTCCCTGCATCTCCTCAGCACTGGAAAGTCACAGTCCTGGGGGAAAAGTAGCTACTGATGCCATAGGCAGGAAAACCCAGCTGTGATGGAGTGTGGAGCAAAGTCAAACCAGTGTGGATGGCACCAGAGCATGAAATTCATGGCCCCAAGGCTGAGCCATGAGAGATAAATGGTAGGAAAGAGAAGGGAGAAATATTCCCATGTGCCATGTTGCTGTTCCAACCACAGAATCCCAGGACATGCTGAGCTGGAAGGGATCCACAAGGATCAGCGAGTCCAATCCTCAGCCCTGCACAGGACCAGCCCCAACAGTCACATCCTGTGCCCCAGAGCATCATCCAAACCCTCCTGGAGCTCTGGCAGCCTTGGGGCTGTGCCCACTGCCCTGGGAAGCCTGGTCAGTGCCCACCACCCTCTGGGGGAAGAACCTTTTGCTGAGATCTAACCTGACCCTGCCCTGACACAGCTCCAGCCATTCCCTGGGTGCTGTCCCTGGTCCCCACAGAGCAGAGCTCAGTGCCTGCCCCTCCTCTGCCCCTCCTCAGGAAGTTGTCAGTGCAATGAGGTCTCCTTTCAGTGTCCTCTTCTCCAGCTGAACACACCAAGTACCCTCAGCTGCTCCTCACAGTGTTCCCCTCCAGGCCCTTCTCCACCCTCAGCACTTGGCTTGGCCCCACCTGCCCTTCCAGAGGTGCAGCTGGAATGACTCGGGGGGGGGTCACGGTGCTGGAAGGAGACTGGAGCCCCGTGTCCCAGCACAGCACAGAAACCCTGCGAGCAGAGGGCTCTCTTCTCCTGACAAGTGCTGCATTCCTGGCTGCAGAGGCTCATTAGCTGCTGTGTTTACAGGAGATAACATTGTGCAGATGGCAAACATTGGATGACGGACGAGCGATCCGCCCCCGCCTTTCTGCTCCCGAGTTAAAAGCAGCTGCTCAGACAGACTCAGGACACATTTGCAAGCTGGGCTTCTTTTTAAGGAATTGGGTGGATTGGCACTACCCTGGGAAAGAAAGGAACTGCAAGGGAATGTATTCCTCTCTGGCAGAAAAAATCACTGAGTGACCTCTTGGGATTCAATGGGGACTTCTGAACAGCTGGACAGGGGTGGCCACCTCCTGTCAGCTGAACTCCATTTCTTTCAAAGGGATTTGGGAGCCTTGCAGGACCATCTCCAGCCTTCCTTGGTGCCTCAGCATCTCCTTTCCAGGCATATGTGGCTCTATAGCCAGAACCGACCCAGGAGGATGGGGCAGCACAGCCCCTCCATGCCAAAAGCCAAAGTAAAATTGCAGGAGCACAAACATTTGGAAAATGTGACCCACCTGCCAGGGAAAAGCAAGCCCAGAGGAGTGGTGGTTTATTAACCCTTTTATTTTCACTTGCACTAGTGAGGTCCCTCTCAAAAACGTAGGGTGTAAAGTTTGTGTAAGAAAAACACAATGAAAAATGGTGGCTTAGGCTCCTCTTCATTGTATCAGAGGCTTCAACCTGTGATGTTTCCAGCTTTTCTGCCATGAGCAACTGCTGATAGGAGATGAAATTCCTCCTGGAAGGTCAGACATATCTTTAGGAACTTTTCCCTTGGAGAAGCTCACTAGGAGGCTCAAAGTCCATTTGATTCAGGAGGGTTTGGTTCATGAACACCTATCAGGAAACAGAACTGAGGCAAAGGTGTCCTTAATGTCCCTGGAGACGTCTGATGGATACCCACCACCATCCTCAGCATCCCAAGGGAATGGGGACGGTGGTTATGAAAAGTTCGTTCTTTCTCCTACAAAGCCAGATACCGACACTGGTGGTCAGCGTGTTTTGGCCCCAGGACGGGGAAGGCTGGAAGGGTCACCCCTCTCTTCCTTACCCCCTGTCACACAGCATCCTCAGAGCCTGTGGAATCCCTCTGCTTGGCATTCTGGATCAGGTCCTCGTAGGTGGTGGGGCAATAGGCTTTGTAGAGTTGCTCAGCCAGCGTGTTGCTGCCTGCCACCACGGCCTTGCGGTTGTGGTTCATGAAGTTCCACAAGTGCAGTGCGTAGGAGTGGTTGAAACTGGGGCTCTTGTCCCACACCTGGTAGTACCTGCTCCAGGCTGGGTATGGGATGGGGTAGAAACGCTGCGGGTTGAGGAAGGAGATGTTCTGGCAGCTGTGGTCCTCAGTGCCCTCGAAATCCGTGAGGTTGCAGAGGGTTTTGAGCATCCTCGTCATTAAGAAGGGGCCCTGGTTGCCCCAGATGTTCCCGTTGTACCTGAGCACAAAGTCCTCCATGCAGTCCCAGATGAACTTGTGGTGGGCAGGGAAGCCGAAGATGCCGTTGCTGGAGAAGCGCGACTTCTGCGCGGCCAAGAAGCTTCG
Source organism: Willisornis vidua nigrigula (assembly GCA_021164005.1). Lineage (NCBI taxonomy): Eukaryota > Metazoa > Chordata > Aves > Passeriformes > Thamnophilidae > Willisornis > Willisornis vidua. The sequence goes on along the minus strand of JAJPCS010000045.1, from coordinate 1,252,832 downwards.
CTCGGGGATGGGCCGGATGGAGATCACATCCGTGTCCATGTAGATGCCCCCGTACTTCCAGATGAGGGCCAGTCTGCTGGCATCGGAGCTGATGTGCACCCAGTTCTTCTCCTGCTCCGGGTCCACCTGCAGGGGTGGGAAGGGAAGACACTGTCACAGCAATTCGATGTGGTGGACAAAGGGACACAGGTCGGAGGTGTCACACACCGAGCTAATTTATTAAACTAAACACACTCAAAGAAGGAAACTCAAGAACAAAAGATCAAAGAAACTAAAAGACACTACAAGTTACACCATATATATCTTAAATCTTACCCATGGTCAGTTTTCATGGGTTTATGGCAGTGTCCATAGGCCTGATTACAGCTTCTAATTGGATGTTACTCACTGTCCAGATGCACCTTTTGTTTCATGAGAAATTATCTACACACATTCCATTGCCATAGCTTGCTTCTCTCCAATCCCTTCTTATCTCACTCTATTTTAGTTATCTTGCCAGTTTTCTCACAGTTTTAATTATCTTTCACTGTTCCCAGCTGTACAAGGAGGCACCACTCTACCCTAGGCCTGAAGCTTCTTGCAGCTTCAAAACCTTCATCATTCAAAAAACTCATAATCTTCAGAAGACACCGATGAGGAGATCAGAAAATGGAACTCATCCATGCACTGGATGTAAAACCACCTGCAAATGTCACTGACCATCTTTACTTCCTCCAGCCACTGGATTTTGTTGGAGGAGCTGGTGCAGAGCAATGCTTTGGATGCAAAGGAAAGCAGGAACGTTTCACAGGAGGTCTGATGGGCCCTACAGTGTTAAACCAACGCTGCCATGAATCACTGCTGCAATTTCAGCAGGACACAACCCACTTAGCACACTCCCTGATCACTCCCAGCTCTTTGAACCAGGATTTTCATTGGCATTGTTGGCACTGGGAGTAATTTTTTCTCGGGAGAAGAAAGAGTTTGGAGAAAGTAAGCCTGCCCTGCCCACCAAAATGGAGAAAAGCTGCTTGCAAGCACTTTGACAGGAACTTTGGCTGGGTGGAGCTCACAAGAACCACCTTGGTTCTGCCTGTTGCTGTTATAAACCTGAAATCTCTCCTCCACTGTATCCACTGTGGGCTCTGTCGGTGTGTGGAGCATTAACAAGAGCTCAGGCAGCACATTTTGTTCAACCAGCTTCTGGTGAGAAAGATTATTAAGCGCTGTTTTCTCAAAACATGCATGAAATCTGCTTTTACCAAGGTTCCCTTTGCCAAAAAAATCTCCTTCCCCAGACCAGGGGGAAAATTGAACAGAGCTGACAATGTGTGCAATAAACACAAAGATGAACACAGAGAAAACATGGCAAAATGAAGCTATTCTCAAGCAAAAAACCAGTCACTAATTTCACACAGCCAGTCCTGCGATCCTCATTCCTTCCAAGCCTGCTTCAGGCCTTTTCCCACCCTTATTTATAGCTATTTTCCCATTTTCCCCTTACTACCACACTCACCTGGTTGTACCACTGGAGCAGAGGGGTCTCCTGGAAGACAGTTTCCATCTGGAGAGGAAAAATGAAGACATTCTTCATAGAAGACAAAAGCGAGAAGGCTGCATAGCTGGTGTTCAGGTCCAAGGCCGTCTCGTTGGTGAGGCCCTTCATGAAGAGGATGATGGCCCTGTCCTGGTAAATCCTGGCAGCAGATTCCACGGAGCAGGACACCAGCGGGGGTGGCTCCAGGCGCTCCGTCGTCTCCAGGAAAATGATGCTTTTCCCAAGGTTCAGGACCTGCTCAGGTGTCAGGTAGTGCTGGGACATTGGCAGATAGTTGAAGACACAGCTGGACAGCAGCGAGATCTCGTACAAAATGCCCGAGACAAAGCAGAAACAGAGGCAGATCTGGATTTTCCTCAACATTCTTGCTTTCCATGGGCGTTTGGGGGCGTGCCTCCGACATGGATGCTGAGGAGAGACAAGGAACAGCAAAAAGACATGCCATTTACTGCTCAGCAGGACTGGGAGGTAGGAGGTGGCTTTGGACAGCGTAGCATGAAGCCTGGAGACCAGCCCTCTCAGGGTGCTGCATCTGTGGGATGAAGTTTGAGGTGCCACCTCCTCAATCCCAGCCAGGCAGGGGGGACAAGGAGAGGTCTTGGAGGAGGAACAGGCAGCCGTGTCTCGTGGCACAGCTACATCAGCATTGGGTTGGCATAGAGGGAGGGGCACAGGGAGAGCAGGGTGAGGAGGTTCACCTTGTCCCACGCCAAGGCAAGGACCCCCAAGCCCACCCCTGAGACAGGCAGGTGTAGGGAATTGTTTCCAAGCACTGCAGCATCATCCCAAGTGCTTGTCCAGAAGCAGAAAATACCCAGAGGATCTGAGGAGCAAAATGTGCCTGTGGAATTAGGTGGCCAGGGAGCTGTGAGTGTCATAGGGAGAAGGTCGTGATGAGAGAGGGGTGTCAGCCAAAGATGAAACATCAGCATGTGGGCACAAAAGCCTCTTGACCCAGTCTGGCCCCTCTGCTCACACTTCAACCCTGAAGGATGTGAGGGGTCCTGCAGGGGTGGAGTCTGCTGGAGAAGCAGAGAGAGGCAGATGTAAAGGCAGAAAGTGGATGGTTTCATACAAGCAAGGAATTAGGACCTACCTGGATTATAGTTCTGACAAATCTACATTTCCAGCTCCTTTTCCTGCCCCTGTGGTGGTGTTCAGACTCCCTGAAGGCCCAGCTCCCTGGTGAAGACACCCAGACTGTCTGGAGCATGCAAAGGGATTTCCAAAGGCAGGACACCGATGCACAGAGGAAAACCAGCTGTGTTTTGGCTGAATCTCAGTCCCAGGAAAGGTTTGGGAGGCACCTACAAGGACAAAGAGGGCACAGATTTTAGGTGAGACCCATCTCATGCCTACATCAACCTGGCCCAGCTCCTCACTTCGTGTGCCACCAGAACATGAGGACACACAGCACAGGGGAGTTCCTGGATGGAATCTAATCTGCATTGTTTGACAGGCTGGTGACCAAGGAAATTCCCTGCTGCAATGCCACCTGGTCACATCTGGGATCCAGAGCCAGGGTCCAACAGAGGGGAGACAGCTGGAATGACAACCCAATGTTCCAAGAGGCCCCTGGAAGTGTCTAAAACTTGACTGGTTAAAGGGAATGGGAGGAAACAGAGCCCTGGGTGTTTGGATAATTAATGAGCTGCATTTCCATGTCACCCACGAGATTATAGAGAAGTCCAGAGCACAGCAAACCCCTTGGAAATTCCCCTGCAAGCACCAAGCTGTGACAGCTCCTGATCCATTTCTCAGAGCTGGATCTCACCAAATTGAATATTAGAGCAGTAACTGTTCCCATCACTGCTGTAGAGAAGATTTTGTTGTTTCCCATTGTGTTTCTCATCACATCCTGGGTCCCAGCACAGTGTGGGAGAAGATGATGGGGGTGAAGTGGGGGACACAGCTGGAGCCACCAGACACCACTGTGGCCCTGGGTACAATCTGCTGGACAAAGCAGCCTGCAGAGGGGGGAATGCTGCTTTTTTATGGATAGTCAGAAAAGACAATAGGTTTAGATTGGATATTGGGAAGGAATTGTTCCCTCAGAGGGTGGGCAGGCCCTGGCACAGGTGCCCAGAGAAGCTGTGGCTGCTCCATCCCTGGAAACGTCCAAGGCCAGGTTGGACGGGGCTTGGAGCAACCTGGGATAGTGGAAGGTGTCCCTGCCCATGGCAGGGGGTGGGACTGGATGGGCTTTAAGGTCCCTTCCAACCCAAACCATTCAGTGTTTCTGTATAATTCTATGATAACTCTTCCCATCATATTCCCACTTTCTCTCCTTGTCCCAGCACTCTGCACAGGAGCCTCTACTGTGAGAGGCAGCGCAAAGGACCTCCCTGCAGACATGGAATCTGAGTGGAAGGCAGGGAATGGAGGGCCAATACCAGTGGTTTGGAACCGCCGTGTTCCCAAGGCTGCAGATGACAGAGCCCTGGTGATGCTCAGTGTGTCCCACCTGCCCTGCCCAGCCTGGCTCCAGAGGGCCTGGGGAGCACCAGCAGCAGGAGGTTAAAATAAACTTAGTGCCAAAGCTATAAATCTGCCTTGCACCTTGCCCTCCTGCCTCATCCTCAGACACGTGCTGCCCACGGACTCCTTGGAAGAGGAAACACAAAGAAACAGTTGCTCCCAGGCTGCTCCATTGCCCATCTCAGCTCAGCCAGATTTTCAGGCTTCTCAGTTGTTTTCTTCCCCTAACCCCAGGTCTGAAACTCAGAATTATTTGAATTGGAAGAGACCTTAAAATTCATCTTGTTCCACTCCCTGCCATGGGCAGGGACACCTTCCACTAGCCCTGGTTGCTCCAAGTCCCATCCAACCTGGCCTTGGACACTTCCAGGGGTGAGACAGCCACAGCTTCTCTGGGAATTCCATTCCAGTCCCTCACCACTCTCCCAGGGCAGAATTCCTTCCTAACATCCCATCTAACCCTGCCCACTGTCAATTTAAAGCCATTCTCCCCTATTTTGTCACTTCATGCCCTCGTAAGCCATTCCTGCTTCTGTCCCTCTGTTCCTTTTGAAATCTTGATGCCACTTCTGTTAAAGCAGAAAACTGCAGCTCCACTTTGATTGGAACTGGGACCATCAGGATATTCCCATTACTGGATTAATATTTCTTCTTTGATGGCCCACAGATCCGATGGCTCAGGTCTTTATGAACATCCCAGCAAAGCCATGCTTGCAATAGTCCTTCAAATTTAAAAGAGCCTGGGAGGCATTTTATTTGCAAATTGTGGGGAGAGAATAAGGAGACACTCAGATCCCTGCTCTGTGCACAGCATTGCGAAGGGAAACACGAATTTTCAGTGGCTCATTCTGGGAAACTGTTTTGCTTGGTTGGTTTTCCCAAACCCTTCTGTGGTGAGTTAGGAATTCTCATCACATGTGACCCCGAGGCTGCTGTTATCAAAATGTTCACTTCCCTGCTCCATTAAAGGAACTGCAGAGGGGAGTGTTAAAAATGAATCCAGACCATTGAATTCATCACACTGTGGAGTGGGATGAGTGGGATGTTTCCTGGGATGTGGCCGGTGTTGTGGATGGCCCAGCTTGTGAAGAGATTTCTTTTTTGGGGCGGTTTCCATGTTTAAGTACAAGGATGAGATTATCAGGATAGTCTCCTACTGTTGTGTGCAGCAGTGCTGGGTGGTAACTCCTCCTGGGTGTCCCTGAGCCACCAGCAGTGGGAATACAGTGGGACTGTGCAGTCAGTGCCACTGATGGGGTAAATCCTGCTGGGTGCTGGCAGCCCTACTCCCTGGCACATCACAGCCCCACCACCCAGGACAGCCCATGGGGCACACCCAGCCCTGCAGGGACTCGGGACCAGCTTGAACAAGGACTAAGATTTCCCCTCATTTGCCAAAAGGAATTTTTTTAAAGATCAGTTTGCCCAGCCCTTGAGTTCTGAGCTGATTTCAGTTTTAGTCTCTCCCAGGCAATTCACCTGCATTATAAATGACACTTTATGCACTGCAGGCACATCTTGGAGTCCTCTGGCAAACTCTACTGCCACTGAGTCCTCATTCCCAGTTCCTGGGCATCCCTTGGGATGCAAAATACAGCTCTCCATCCCCTTGGCCATTCCCAGCTTTCCTCTGAGAACCAGTGGGGTTTGCCTCTGGGTCTGCACCCCTCCAGCTGGGTGAGTGCCCCTGTTTCTGGGAATAACCCCATGGCAGCCCCTGATTGCCACACAAAGTGTTGCTTGAGCCCACACTGGTTTATTTTTGTGTCTCTACAGAATCTGCTTGAGGAAATTACAGCTACAACCAAGTTAGTGCACGTGCCTGTGTTCCAAAGCCAACTTCCTCCTGGAATTAGCACCAGGCACATTTGGAAAGCTCTTGCAAATGGAAAACCTGTGTGAGAATAGATGCAATTCACAGCAGATTAATTAGCGCAGCCGATCCGAGGAAAACCAAGGAGCTTCTTCCTGCTTTGCCATCCTACACCCCCTCCCCAGGTTCAGAGATAAAGTAAAACTCACCTCCTGGCTGCAACAGGCAGACAAAGTGTGCAGGATGTCGGGACACGGCACCAAGCTGGACCCCACTGGAAGGCACCCACAGGCTGTGCAGAGCCTGGGGAGCTGCACTGCCTCTCCCCTGAGTGCTGCCCTGGCAGGGCTCCGAGCAGCCTCATGGCTTGCTCTCCACCAGCTCTGGTGTTTGCATTTGTGGTGTGCTGAGATAAGGCTGAGCAAGGAGCTGGGGCTGTGCTCTCCCAGGAGTGGGCAGTGCGAGGTCCCTGGGGCGGCCAAAGGTGAGTCCCACTGCTCTGCAGGGACACAGAGATGGGTGGGACTGGGAAAGGGCACCTTTGGGGGTGGTTTGTAGCATGTTCAGCCTTTTCTCTCTATCCAGAGCTGCACTTATGGAGGCAACTATGGGGCAAAGGACAACTTTGCTGGAGTGGGATTGATGCTCTGAATATTTTCAAGTGAGGAAACAACAGAGATTTCTACACAAACACATCCCAAATAAGACCACACATCCTGAACTCAGGTCCCTCCCCAGCTCCCTGTTAGAGATCAGGCAGGTGGGGAGGTTTGATGGTCCATCAGAGCCTCTGCTTGTCCCCACAGCCTGTCCCCAGTGAGATGCCTTGGTGGGTACAGGAGCACTATCAGGTGTCCCCCAAGACTGGGATGACCCACTACAGATTGGAAGGATCTCCCAGAGCTTTCCTGGCCCTGAAGTCTGATGGGTATTCCAAAAGAGCTTCCCAGCCCATCCCTCCTGTAGCCCTGACCCGTGTTAGACCAGCATTGCTCAGCCTCTGTGAGGACACCAGAACATCCAGCTGGGATGCAACCCCTGGCTCCCAGTCACCCACAGCAGCATTGAAGTTCTTTGCAGTTCCCCTCCTTCTCTCTTTCCCTTTTCTGATTTTGGGCAAGGCCAACCAGTGCAAACATGGTACAGCTGCAAACATGGCCAAACCACTCATTTTCCACTCAAAAAACCCACCTCTGCCCATCATTAGTGCTTGGAAGCCACCAAAAAGCACTCACCTCATCCTCTCTGCAGCCTATGAGGGCAGCAAAAATCCAGCCAGCTCCTAAAAATTAGCCATGAACATTCCAGGGCGTTCCCATTTGCTCTGGGGGCACTCAGGTTCGTGTTTCCTGCTGTCGAGAGCCGGCGGAGGATGCAGGAGCAGCCAAAGTCCTGCACCAGGCAGAGCAAACAGTGCCCACGGAAAGCTGTGGAGATATCCAGGGCTTAATCAGCTGATAACAGCCCGGGCTAAAACACCAGGAGGGCTCTGGTTCCATAAAAACCCCTGGGGCAATGACGTCGGTGAGGAGCACACGTGTCCTGGCACACCTCTGCGTGAGGAACCCTCTCCTTGGGCAAACACGAGCTCGGGGCCATCGTTCACAGCCTGACCTGCAGGGAATTAGGAGGGCCACTGTCCAGCTCCAAAGCTGGGAGCTCCACTAGGGATGAACACATCCATCCACCCATCCATCTGGTCTGGTAGAAAATGTTTCTGCCCATGGCAGGGTGTTGGAATGAGATGGTCTTTAAGGTCCCTTCCTACCCAACCCATTCCATGGTTCCATGGTAATCCATCCCTCCCTCCCTTCCCAGGGCACAAACCCAGCGTCAGCTGAGCCTGGAGGATGCCTCAGTACCAGGACACGTATGGGAGCAGATGCCACCTGATTAAAAGTTCCAGCCCAGCTTTTATCTCCTTAACATAAAAATACCCCCCACCAGCACCAGCTCCCCTCATTGCCCTGATGGGCTACTGAGACCCTTGCCCTGGATTTAGGAGGAGAATTTTCCACACAGTCCACTCTGCAGAAGGGATGGTGTAAAGTTATAGCCTGGAGCAGCCTCCTCCTGTCCCTTAATGCCAGATGAACTGAGGCAAATCTCTCTGTATTCCCACCTGGATCCTGTGAGCTGCCAGCCCCTCACCAGGACTCTGCCCCATTCTCCTGCTCCAGGTGCCACTGCCATGGCCTCACTTCGTGAATTTGTGTCCCCAAAATTCAGCTGGAGGGACAACAACAGGCTCACACACACCACTGTCCATGGATCTGAGAGCTGTGCTGGTGGATGGGGCACTGCCAAGTCACCTGGACTGGCACCACTGGGAGCCTCAACACCCCCACACACTAAAATTAAATACAGGGAGCAGTCAAAGGGTTGCTGCTGCTACTACTCAGCATTGCCCTCTGCAGGAGCCTGTTTTCCACAGGAGCTCTGCCAGGGCAAATTGAAGTTGGAGAGCAGAAAAAACTTCTTTGCAGAGACAGTGCTCAGGCATTGGAATGGGCTGCCCAGAGAGGGGGTGGATTCCCCATCCCTGGAGGTTTTTCAACTGAGCTTGGCCGTGGCACTGAGTGCCATGATCTGGTAAAGGGACTGGAGTTGGACCAATCGGTTCTATGATTCTATGATTCCATGGGAATCTGGGAGCAGAGCCTGTGTCTGGACCTTCTGCAGCCCAAGGACTGGGTGACATGGCCAGGGGAGGCAAAAATCCCCCATCAGTCACATCAGCAGCCTGAGATCCCTTCACCTCTCCAGCTGCTGCACATCCAACATGCTCCCAGCAACATTCCAGACTGGAACACCATGGGAGACTCCCCACAGCCGTAGGGAGAGTGTGTGCTCAGGTTGGGTTCCATCCTCCTTGGTGTTCCTTACCACTGGCATTGTATCTTTTGGTATTTACTGAAAGCTCGTGTCTTATTTTGGAATTATGTTGATACAGTAGAAAGCTCAGAGAAGCTCTAAAACAATGTTTTCGTAGTTATTTTGCCAAAAATCAATAGCTGGTGCTTGGAAAATGATAAACCACTTACAGCTTACAGGCATATGGACAGAGGAGTGTGGAGCTCCTAGTCCTGCTGTAAACTGAGGGACTCAGTTACTGGTCAGTCCCTTCCAGGCAAGGCAGGGCCATGAATGCACAGAGGCAAAACTGGCAGAGAAAGGAATGCAAAGAGCTGATCTGTGCCAAATTACAGGTAATTGGAGAGCAGTGTCCTTGTGCTTGAAGGTTTCGTGCTGGTTTGGGCTGGGGGGGAGAGTTCATTTCCTTCAGAGGGGCTGGGATGGGGCTCTGTTTGTCCTGCCCAGCTGGGGAAAGAAGGAGGTGGGAGAGGTGTTTGCAGTGATGGCATCTGTCTTCCCAAGCCACTTGCTATCCCAGGAATTGCTGAACCTGCCCATTGGAAGTGAGGAATGAAGTCCTTGATTTTGTTTGCTTTTGTGCACACAGCTTTTCATTTCCCTATTAAACTGTCATTGTCTCAACCCACAGATTTTCTCACTTACACCCTTCCAGTTCTCTCTGGTTAGCTGGGGGTGTTTCTAAATGCACCTCCACTGCACCAAGGCTTTTTGTGCTGCTAAATCAGAGTGCAAACACCATTAGACCTCGGGAGCCTCATTTGGCAAAGCCACTTTCTTTCTCCTCTTTAGAACACAGCTCAATTTCCCCTGACCAGTAAAGCACCAGTTTACATGCTGCAAATTGTGTTTCAGGTGCCAAGAATCAAGCTGGGTCAGTCCCTACAAGGCAAAAATCCTCACCAAGATGAGCCTATCAATTTGCAGGATGGTCCAGAGCAAACCCACCCAAGTCCTTCCCACTGCTGCAAACTTGGCTTTGCTGGACCCCACAGAGCTCCTAAAAAATAGGAACACTGGAGAATGGCAAAACTCCTGACTGGTGGGTGCTTGGCCTCTAAAGAATGGCTTTTTATTTCACAGCAAACTTTTGGAAATAATTGTAAATACTAAATATGAGGAAGAAATTCCTCCCTGTGAGGGTGGGCAGGCCCTGGCACAGGTTGCCCAGAGATGCTGTGGCTGCCCCATCCCTGGGAGTGTCCAAGGCCAGGGTGGACAGGGCTTGGAGCAACCTGGAATAGTGGAAGGTGTCCCTGCCCATGGCAGGGGGTTGGAAATAGATCCTTAAAGTCCCTTCCAACCCAATCCTTGTGGAATTTTATGAAGCACTGTTAGCACAGTGCCCTGAGCAGGTTGATCTGCCCCACATTGATCCCTGTGCTCCAAACCAGGAGTTGGGAGCTGAGCAGTGATGGATTCACCTCTGGAGTAAGTGCATTGGAAATCTCCAGAAAAAAAGTCTATCAGATAATCAGGCTTGATTTTATTACCATTTTGTGGACAGGCAGCAACAAGAGCTTTCTATATTCATGAATTCTTTGGACTCATATTTCAAAAATAATAAATGTTGTTATTATTATTATTGGAAGGAATTTCTCCATTATGTACTGAGTGATTGTAAGCACTTACTGCCTCCAGCACAGGAAAACCTCAAGAACAATACAAGCAAATGATATTTCTGTAGTGCCTGCCACGGAGTTTTATTGGTTTTTTTCAGTGAGAAAGGTATTAACCAGAACAACAGCAACAACCATAACAGAAATGAAGTCATTATAAGGTTGTGTATAACACTACCAGGGTTTTTTTTTTCAGGCAAATTGAGTCTGGGGCACATCACTTGTGCTTCTGTGAGGTTTTCCTTGATTTCTGGGAGCTCAGCCTCTACTGAGAGCCTCAATTCTCTGCTTGCTTTAGCCCTATGTACAGAGGAAGGGAAGGGAGACAAATCTCAGCTGAATGACTCGCTGATGCAGAGATTGGCTGGGGGATGCCAAGGCTGTTTGCTCCAAGCCTCTTATCGACACACTTTTGTCCCCACAGCCCCTCTGTGCCTCCCTGGCTCGTGTACTTTGGAGGTGGGGCTTTCCCTGCCCCGGGCACCTTCCCTGCTGCTCCTTTTGTTCTTCCCCTCACTCCTCTCATTTCCCAGAATATTCCAAGCTGGGAGGGACCCACAGGGATCATGGAGTGCAGCTCTTCAGTGAGTGGGGCTCAAGCCCACAGTCCTGGTGTGAGGAGCACTGAGCCAATCCCAGGCTTTACAAACAGCACAGGAGACAAACCAACTGACCATAAATGATGCCCTTGCCAGCTCAATCTGGGTAACTCTGGGTCAGAGCAGGTGGGCTGGCATGGATGGCTTTCCTCCAGCTCCCTGGCAGCCTGGGAAGGGGAATCAAGGCAGAAGGGGCTGCAGAGCTCCTTGGGGCATGGCCCAGTCTGCCCTGCCATCACAGAAGGGTGTAGAGCAGAAGCAGGGTCTCTCCTCATCCTCCTTCCCCACTATCTCCTCCCTGCCTCCATCAGGCTCCATCCTGACCTCCCTTCCCACATGCTCAAGGGGCTGCCACGGTGTCCAGATACAGAAAATTAGAACAACACAAGAGTTTTCCAAGAAGCCCAGCCTGGCTGTCAGCACGTTTTGACACGAGTCCAACAGGATGGATTCCAAAAAGATGGGATCCCACCATGCCAAAGCACAACATTTGGTTGAGCATCTGCCAAAACAGAACTAGCAGACTGCTGGGAAGGCTCCATTTTCCAGGAATTTGTTTCAGGAATACACAATGGCAAAGAGGATCACTGTGAGCATCTTCAGGCTGTGAGGGCAAGTAGCCCTTGAGAGCTGGAGGGGACTTCTACTACAAAGCACAGAATATGTTGAGTTGGAAGGGACCCACAAGGACCATGAAGTCCAACTCCTGGCCCTGCTGAGGGCCATCCCCAAATGCTGGGCAAAATTGAACCTTCTGGCCCTGGTGGGATGACAAGTTGTTTTGCTGCCACACTATAGTAATTCCAGCATATCCCTCTCCAGAATTCAGGACTTTCCCCTGCAATAACACAGAATCACTCTGTGAATTGCAGAGCCTTGGTCTGTCACAACACGGTTGAAGAAGAAGTTCCATGTCACCTTCACTTCAGTCACGTCATTGTCTGCTGAGAAAAATTAGAATTGCATTTTAGTGGCTTCAATTCACAGGGAACTCGCCCTCATTAACTCTGCTCTGTGTCCCTGACTTCAGAGATGGTAAAAGACCTTCCCATGAGCAACACTCTGGCTCCAGATATTAAAGGGGGTTTATGAAAAAGATGTGGACAGACTTTTTAATAGTTTCAGTTGCAACAGGAAAAGGGGGAATGGCTTCAAACTGACAGAGGGCAGAATCAGACTGGATGTTGGGAATAAATTCTTCATGGTGAGGGTGGGCAGGCCCTGGCACAGGTGCCCAGAGAAGCTGTGGCTGCCCCATCCTTGGAAGTGTCCAAGGCCAGGTTGGACAGGGCTTGGAGCAACCTGGGCTGGTGGGAGGTGTCCCTGCCCATGGCAGGGGGTGGAATGAGGTGGAGGTTAAATGTCCCTTCCAACCCAAACCGTTCTGGGATTCTGTGATGTCCAGATTAGAGAGATGAGAGGGAGGGACAAAAGCATCAGAACAGTAGAAAGGTACATCTTCAAAGAGAGGGGGAGTGCAGAGCCTCTTGGAAAGTTACAGAAATATGTGAATTTAGGTAGAAAGGGAGACTGCTAGCCAGGAAAAGCAGGACCAGGAGTTCCCTTCCCAGCGTTCCCTCCCAATTAAACAGATAATTAGTTTTTGATTATAAAGGTGGGTTGAAGAGGGAAGGCAGACAGGAAGCTGGGATAGGAGGTGGGGGATGAAAGCAGCCACATGTGTGGTGAAACCCCTGGAGGGTACCCAGAGGAATCTCGAGGGTTTGGAGGATCTCCATCCTATTCAGGGAGAAGCAACACGTGGTGTGCAGAGGAGAGGGCAGAGATTTCTAATGAGTTTTGTGGGTCAAATGGCACTGATTGAGCCCCTCCAAGCAACTGGATTATAGAGGAACTAAGAGAAGATAAGGAAAATGAAAAGCATGAGTGAGCCAGCTATGGATGTGTTAACCCCTTTTTAGTCAGACACAAGAGTGTAGGACAAATTCTGAAGGAAACATTAATTAAAGGCACTGAGAAAAACGAGATAAAGTGCAACACGGGTTTACCAAAGGCAGTTTGTGCCAGACTGTGCTGACATCTTCCTTTGATAAGATAATTGGTTTTCCAGACAAGGGAAATTTGGTAGATCTAATCTATCTGGAGTTCAATAAAGCATTTGATATGGTGCCGCATGGGAAATTATTAGTGAAGCTCAAGAAAATGAGAATTAACACAACTCTGAAGTGGAGGAGTCGGTGCCGGAGCAGAGACAGCAGCGGGATCGGCACGGGAGGAACGGGATGGAGCGACACGGGGAGAGGCTGATGGGTCTCCAAAAACCCGTCCTGAGGCTGATGCTGGGAATGTCGCTGCTCCTCCAAGGCTGGGAGCACCCAGTGGAGGTTTCTCGCTTAAAGTCGCTGCTCCTCCAAGGCTGGGAGCACCCAGTGGAGGTTTCTCGCTTAAAGTCGCTGCTCCTCCAAGGCTGGGAGCACCCAGTGGAGGTTTCTGGCTTACCTGGGTTTGCTGCTGGTGACTCGGAGCCGGCGACCTTGAGCGCCACTGCAGATTTTGCAGGGATGCAACTGCACCATGAGATGGCAATGTTGGTCCACCGAAGAGCAGCCCTCGCCCCTCAGCTCCCAGCTCTGGGTTTTCACTGCCTGGAACGCGTTTCGGCACGGGCTCCAAGAAATATGGGATCGCACCTGTGAAAGGAGGATGATGGTGGGAGCTAAATCAGTCCCGACGTGGCTCAAGGAACGTGGCGCTGGACAATGAGCCCTGGGAACAGGAGAACACGTTTAAATACAGCAGATGAGGAACAAGGCATCGCTGTCCTCGCTGCAGATCCAGCCCAAATAACCCTTCCCAGTGTCCAAAAACTCCCCAAAGCACCAAAGCCAGGCAATATTGCTCAGGGGAAGTGCGAACGCCTGTGGCGGAGAGAGAGGGAGAGGAGGAGACAATTTTATACAGAAAGAAAATCTGCTCATCCCTTCCCTGTATTTTTAGCTTTAATTACACCTAAATGCCATCTGATCAATTCAGCTGAAATGAGCCCTTAATCCTAATAAGTCTTGATCACCTTTTTAAACCTCGTGAAACAGCAGGGAAGGTGTTTGCGTTAAGTATTAACACCCTGATTCAAATTTCTCTGGCACGGAGCTCCCTTACATCAGCATAAAACGCTCCCATTAATATTAAACAAGGAACTGGAGAGGATCAAAGGGGTGCCTTGGGCTGCTTTTCCTCCCAGTGCATCACATCTGGTCACTCCAGCGCCTTCCTCAAGTGGGAAGGCTCATTAAATCTCTGAATGCACCAGTGAAGGCAGCAGTGGGTTGTTTTGCCTGGACTGAGGTAAACACATCCCATTTGGGCTATTTCTGTTTACCAGGGATGTTTTCATCCACAGTAAAGCAGGGAAGAGCAAGGAAAAAAGGTTGGACTTGGTGATCTCGGAGGTGTTTTCCAACCTTAACCATTCCATGATTCTGAAGACACCCAATAGGAAAACAGCTGGTGCTGAATTCACCTGTACTGCAACAGATTGAGCCAAGAATAGGACTCCTGATTTTTTCCAATCCTTTGAAAAAAAAACCTTGGAGGAGCTCATTATTCCTCAAACATGGAATAATTTGTCAGTTTTCATAAATCTTCAGGGGCACTTTCAAACACTGAATTTGCCAAAGAATGCTGTTTCAGAGAAACGTGGGCAGTCACAGCACACTCGAACCCTCCCTCCCGTCATTAGCCATTATGATGCCTCCTGAGTGGTGGAATTTCTATATTATTATTGCTATTTTCTAGATTTCCTGCCTTTTTTTAGCACCAGTGCAAGTGCTTCGTTGCCAGTGGTAGCCTACACAATAAAATGGTTCCTTCCCCCCTCTCATTTTCCAGCTACCCAGGAATTTCTTCAGGTCATTTCTCACTGCCTAAATTATGGGTTAGAGCTGTAAGAGAGCAGGGGCTGGTGGGCAGAGGGTTTTTTTGGAGAAGTCTTGCACAGACCTGGCCCCAACTACTCCAAATTAGGGTGGCCCCAGTGGTGTAAATCAAGATGGATTCATTTGAATGGTTATTCTTCTAAGCTGAGTGTTTGATGGGGGGGTGTCTTTTTCTGGGAACCTGCTCATCATCCTTTGGGTTGATCCCAAAACCTGGTGCTGAGTTTGCTTGAGCTGAGGGAGCTTCCCTGGAGGGAGAGGAAAGGGGTGGAGGGATCCTGAAGGTGGTAGCATTTCCATTGCTAACCAAGAGCAAATTGACTGTCAGCAGCAGGAAAAGCATCCGGGAATAACAAGAGGTGCCCCATGGAGATGGGGTCAGCTGTACCAGGGGAGGGGATAGGATGGGATGCACCAAGTGTGCCCTGGAAGGTGGTGTGGGGATGAGGAGGAGATGAGTAGTGTGAAACTGCTGCTCTGGGAAATAGAGCAGTGGGGAGAGAAACAAAATTAGGGTTGCAGCCTGTTCTGGAGCTCCTGCTTGCAGGTGTGGGTCAGGTGGGTGGGACACCAGGATCAGGTGTAGGTCAGAAATGTGGGAGAGCACAGCCAGGTCTCCAGCTCAGCTGTTTCCTGGGAAGACTGAGTGTAACTCAGAGGGAGTGGGCCTTACCCTTTGGGTTCCCCTCTAAAGTGGGGGGATGGTAAAGCTTTATCAGAATCTGATTTTCTGAAGGATACATGGAAATGGGGCTCCCTCCGCTCCTGGGAAGATACATTGATCTCACATCCTTGAGCAATGTGAGTATTTGGTCTCCACCTTACACACATTGTCCTGAGGGACCAAAGGCTGGTTTTGAAAATCCTTTGGAGCTCCATCCTACGGCTCCTCCTTACACCTGGAGCACTGTGTGGATCCTGAATGTGACTGTGCAAACATCCCTCCTCAGGTCAGCATTTCCCTCCTGGAGCCCTGCAGTGACTGAGCAGCTGTAGAGCTGCCTCCTGTTCA
The DNA here is from genome assembly GCA_021164005.1 of Willisornis vidua nigrigula. Taxonomy (NCBI): domain Eukaryota; kingdom Metazoa; phylum Chordata; class Aves; order Passeriformes; family Thamnophilidae; genus Willisornis; species Willisornis vidua. Next base: position 1,237,004 of record JAJPCS010000045.1, on the reverse strand, counting down.
GCCATAAATAAAAGGAGCAAGGCCTTGACCTCTGGAAGCTCCCAGTGACCCCACCGTTGTGCAGCCATGCCCAAACCACTGCATTACACTGGCAGGGAACATAAATCTGGGAAGAACTAATGAAGACCCCCAGGGCCACCACTCTCCACAGCTGTCTTGTTAACATGATCTAGGAAAGACAGGGGGCCCTTAAAAAGATAAAAACCCAGAGATAATAAGTGACACATCAATGTCAGGGAGAGACATTGTCAAGGAGTGCTGGATGAAGGAATGCAGAGCTCCTAACTCAGCAGCACCACTGTCAAGGGGGCTGAGGGGGCAGTTATCCCTCCAAACCCCATCCAAAATCAGCATCACCTTTAAAGAAAGGAAAGGTCCCCCACTGTGACACGTCCCTCTTCTCACTTGTCCAAAGCAGAGCAGATGTGAAAGCCCTTTTGGTTTTGTCTTCATACCAGTAGGGACTGAAGCTCTCGTGGACAGTGGGACATAAGGTCTCTCCCTCATATTAAAGGCCTAAGATGAATAAGAGGGGCAGGAGAATTCTCAGAGATGCCCAGGGTGGTACCTTTGTGGGCAAAGAGAAAGGGCAGGGGTTGCTCTGTTGGAAAAATCAGCCTGTTGTCAAGTCCAAGCTCCTGAAGCTGGAAATGGGACTGAAGGTCTCTTGGTAAGGAAGGTGGCACTGAAATGGTTTGGGGTTCTACTGTCCCCTCTGGGATGTCTAATCCAGGTAGTTGTCCAGGTGGGGGTGGTCAGGGAGCCTTGGTGGCCGGGGCCATCCATCTGTGGGTGACAGCAAAGCAGGATGAGATGCAGCAGAGAGTCTCAGGTCTCCAAACATGCCCAACCTTGCTCTCGACCTTCCAAAATCACTGACAGATGAATGGACAAATTGTATGGGACAACAGAAAGGCAGGGATTGATTGTGAAACTGCTTCCAAGCCTGCTGCTTCCTCCCCATCCTCAGATGCTCCAGGACAGAATGATACACTGGTTTCCAAGTCCTGCAGGAACTCATTTCCCTGAGAATTGTATTTTGGCCACTCCCCACACCAAAGCTGTTCCAGCTGCCCTTGGGGATCCCAGTGGCACCAGGACTCAGGTGGGGTCCCATGGTGTTCATCTGTC
>JAJPCS010000045.1:1224136-1235863 GCA_021164005.1 Willisornis vidua nigrigula | reverse complement strand
CCCAGTGGCACCAGGACTCAGGTGGGGTCCCATGGTGTTCATCTGTCAGTGGCACTGACGTGCCAAGAATGGATTAAATGCCGACCCCAGAGTGCCAGTACCAGCCTGTGGCCCTCACTAATCCTATTCCCTATTAATTTGTTATCCCATTAACACCTTGCACATTTCTTTCTCTCACTGCTCTGCTGTCCTGAGAGACTCCTGGGGACCTTGTAATGTGGTAAGAGAGCGAGGCAGCAAACTCTTCTCATCTTAGCCTAGAAATCCCTTGATAGAAAGAAAGAAAACTGCTGCTTTGTTTCTTTCAATCAATACTATCCATTAAGATCTGTGTCTAACAGCTCCATGTCGGAGTGAATAACTGAATGAGCTCCCTCCTGCTCTCTTAAACCTTTGGAAACAGCAAATGCTCTTCTAAAAAGAACAATTTGATATTATGGCCCTGGGTGGGCCAGGCGGGGTGGAGGGGGACAACCTTCTTCTCTGAGGGAAGGAAACAAAATTGCTCATGACTTCTGTAGGCAGGAACTGAGGGCAGAGAGAAACATGGCCCTGGTTCTCTGGAGTCCCAACAGCGGTGGGTGATGGAAGATGGGACAGAACTCCCCTTCCCAGCACTCCTGCACTGATGTGTCAGAGAAATCAGGGTGTAAAATCTCCATCATCAAGCCGTCAGGGGTGAAATTTGTGCAGTTCTGTGGGGTTTAGGGATGGGCTGAGAGCTCAGCTTGGCCTCTCTGAGCTCTCTGGGAGGTGTGGTGGGCTGTGGCAGGGCAAGGATCACAGGGAATATGGCCCCTCTGGAGCACAGCTGGATCATGGGGGGCTGCAGTGCTCCCCAGCACAGGCAGGATCCTGCTGCACTGTGCCCACACTGAAGGGAAGTTTTACTCTCCAGAAAGGCTCAGAAACCTTGTGGTTAGAAACCTTCCCACTCCATTTCATAGAATCACAGAATCATAGAATGGATTGGGTTGGAAAAGACCTCTGAGATCATCAAATCCAACCCTTGGTCCAACTCCAGTCCCTTTACCAGATCATGGCACTCAGTGCCATGGCCAAGCTCAGCTGAAAAACCTCCAGGGATGGGGAATCCACCCCCTCTCTGGGCAGCCCATTCCAATCCCTGAGCACTCTCTCTGCAAAGAAGTTTTTTCTGCTCTCCAACTTCAATTTCCCCTGGCAGAGCTTGAGCCCATCGTGCCCCCTTGTGCTATTGCTGAGTCTCTGGGAGAAGAGACCAACCCCCACCTGGCCAGAACTTCCCTTCAGGTAGTTCTAGACAGTGCTGAGGTCACCTCTGAACCTGTCCAAGTCCAGCTCTTGCACAGTTGCCTTTGTGCCTGTTAGCACAGGTACAACCAGTACTTCTGTAATCAAAGCAGTACCAAACCTGATTGCCTCTTTTCTCCCGGGACCCCTGAAACAAGCTTTGTGTTTGCAGAAGGGATGCAGCCCCCAAATGTGCCAGCTGAGGGATTCCTGGTAAATACACACCACACAGGCAGCTGCAACAGAGTATTCCTCCCTGTCAGCATTTCAGGGAGACATTCCAGCCAGAAACAGACTTGGCAAAGGCTGAGAGGGTGATGACAGCACTGGAGAGCCTGTTTGAGGAGCACTCAGTGCCCAGAGCCACAAACCCACGAAGCAGTAGCTGCTGCAGGGCTTTGCAAAGAGCTGTGGCATGGTTTTCCCTTGCCACCTGCCCCACCAGGAGCGTGGCCCCAAGTGAACAGTAACTGAGTGTGCTCCGGGAATGTGATCTGTGCTCAGCATTGATTTGAAGGTTCATCGGTTACCGGCAATGTGATCAATACTTTATTATTGCACCGATCGATTCCTGCTTTGTTTGTGAACTTTCCCCAATTGATATACATTAAAAAGTTTAGCAGCATTGATAAGGTTTAGATCTCAAGCTCTGGATGGAGAAGAAAAAGAAGGTGCTTTCAACCCAGAGCTCCCGGGACTGCAATATCTCAGGAGCAGTGAGACCTTGGAGGTGGAGACTGCTAAGGTGACCTGGGGTGCTCTTGTCTCCAGGCTTGGAGACCTCTTGGTCTCTTAAAGCCCAGTTAGAGCCAGACCCTGGGTTGGAACAAGGTAAGCAGGCTCAGGAGGCTTTGTACATGCAAACACCTGCAGAGGCTGTTGCTCCCTCGTGGTCCCTTCTTGGCTCCAGGGTGCTGATGTGGGGGTGGTTGTGGACACCACTCTCCTAAGAGCAGCTGAGCTTGGACTACCAGAGATCTCACTGGGTTGGGAGAGTGATGGTGGTGCCTCTTGAGGAGCTCTCTGCTAGTCCTGACTTAATTCAGGACATCCCAGTGTGGTTCTTCTATTTCAGTCCTAAATGTCCTCATCTTCAGGGTGATCCTGGTCAGTGCAGGCATATGGAGCAGGAATTGTCCTGACAAGCCAGGGCCAGAATTTCCTGCAGTCCAAACCTACACAGTGGCCTTGGAAAGAGACCAAGGAGCTCCAGGATGCTTTGCCTCCATGATCATGACCAAACTCCTCTGCCCAATGTTCCCTTGGCCAACTAGGGGCAGAAGAAACTCTTGGATAAGATGAGGATGGGAAGTGAAATCCAGTAGTTTTCTTATGGCCAGTTGCAAATGGAAAAAGAGCCCCACACAATGATTTACATGACAAGAAGTCCCAGGGAAGTGGAACCAAAGGGGTGTTTGGGTTGTACACGGTGCATTTCTTCACCGTCCCCTCTGCATGCTCAGTGCAGGGGGTTGTTCTCCAGATCCCACACTGCCTTCCCTACTGTTAGCCCAGATTTTAAATTTCTCTGGGAGCACATGCAGCCAATTGTTTGCAACATTCCCTCATCAGGAAACACATGGGAGGCATCAAATGGGGGAGTTTCACTGCCAAAGGCTGGCCATGGAGGTGTGGGATGAAAAGCCACTGCTGAATACTCATCCACCTCACCAGCAAATCTGGGAATAGTCCCCTTTAGCTGGTGCCATGACCATCCCCATGGCCATGAAGATCATTTCCTACAGGTTCTATTTCAAAACAACCCTGGAACAGGTTGCCCAGAAGGTGGTGGATGATCCTGGGAACATTCAAGGCGAGGCTGAATGGGGCTCTGAGCAACCTGGGCTAGTGGAAGGTGTCCCTGCACATGGCAGGGAGTTGGAACTAAATGGTCCTTAAGGTCTCTTCCAACCTAAACCATTCTATGGTTTTATGATTCTGTGACTCTCCCACTTTTTAAGTGAGTGCTGTTTATCTCCTGACTCCAGTGAGGAGTCACATACCCCTTCTAGACATCCCATTTCTGGCTTTGAAGGCACTTCAGATCAGAAACCCCATCCTTGGAGCATGGCACCCTCATACCCAGCATCTGACCTGGCACCTCTTCAACCCTAATGCCATCATCCTGCTAAGGACACAGTTCCTCTCAACTGACCCTTTCCTTCTTTCTCCAGTGGTTACTGAGGCAGGTGGAAAAACTATCAGGCAGCCTTAGGAAAAATAAAACACATGCAGAGAGCTGTATTGCCCAAAGCATCCTGATGAAAGCTGCTTTTGCAGCAGGCTGTGAGCTGCAGCTGGAGGCAGCACCCGACTCTCCCCAAACCCTGTGTGTATTATTCACAGTGGGAAATTGCTTGGAGATTTCTGGGAGACATTAGAGAGGATAAAACCCTGTTTCTCTGCAGTCCTTTTAACCGTCCCATTGTAAAAGGCATTAACATTCCGAGGGATGCATTGGGATGAAAGGCAAGCAGGAGAGAAAGCCCCACAGCACCAGGAGTGTGCAGTGCCCCAAGCCCCACTCAATTTTACCTCAAAATGAAGCTTTTGTCAGTGTCTTTTCTCCATGGGGCTTTTCCATTCCCTGATGCAATCTGAACATTTTACTATTTGTGTCATTACCGAACAAAAGGGTGAAAATGTGATTTTTTTTTTAAATTAAAGGGCTCTTCCCCCTCCCCTGTAGAAATGGCAAAAGAATATCAAATTATGGCCTGACAAGGTGCACTTCTGAAAGAGAATCACCAGAGTACAGCAGATCTATATCTTATCTCTCTATGAAATTGCATGTCTGTGAGGGAGCATTGTAACAGATTTCAGCTGGGCAGGAACTCGGAGCATGGCAGGGTCTGAGAATAAGCAATAGGAAGATTATTGGAGCCTAAATTGCAAGTGAACTATGTATGAGCCAATTTCAATACTAATGAGCTGGTGGCCACACAGGCACACAATATTAGCAGGAGGCTGTGGTGGAGACTGTGGGAGCTGTTCTTCCCTGTAAGCCCCAAAGTCTCCTTAACCTGTGCCTGGAGCTGGGACAGGGAGGAAGGGAGATGGGATTGTTCTTCTCACCATGGCTGGAGTCCTTCTTGGCCCATGGGAGGAGCAGGAGGTGGGTTCTTGGTGGCAAAGGATGGCCCAAGGAGGACAGGCTGCCGCATCTTCCTCCTCTTCCACTGATTATTCTGAGCTGGAAGGGACCCACAAGGACCATCGAGTCCAACTCTTAATGAATGGCCCACATGGGGATTGAACCCACAGTGTGACCCAGGAAGAGGCAACGGGGCCTGTTTTTTCATACAGGCTTATTTGGGGGGGTTTTGTTACATAAGGACTATCAGTTTTCAGCACAAGCAAAGGGTGGGCAGGCCCTGGCACAGGGTGCCCAGAGAAGCTGTGACTGCCCCATCCCTGAGAGTGTCCAAGGAGGTTGGACAGGGCTTGGAGCAACCTGGGATAGTTGAAAGTGTCTTTGTCCACGGGTCCTCCATAAAGCCTGGAGTAAAGAATAAGGACTCTGTCAAAAGCAGGATTGGAATGAGGAATGGAATGGAACTCAGAGTAGTCTGATTGTATGCAAAGTAGTTTTGATGATATTTTAGCAGAATCACAGAATGGTTCGGGTTGGAAGGGACCTTAAAACTCATCTCATTCCCTTCCTTCTTTTGATGAGTTAGTTTTCTTTAGTCCAGGCTTTATGGAGGGTCCTCAAAGACCTAAACACTCACCTGAGGACTGGGATTGCTTAAGGACATTGCTTTAATTAAATGTAAAACAAACACTTCCTCCTCCTGACACTCCTCGAGCCAGAAGTCCTTGCCTACTTTTAATTGGCAGGGTTTTATTTTTATTTTCTTTTCATGATGTATCCTTGGAGTAATTCCTTCAGATAGGAAATCTTTTTAACCAACATTTTCTCCAACAACTCTTGGATTACTGGCTCCAGTGTTCATAAATAGCTTTTCTCCATAACATCCTTTCATATCTGGTTTAACAGGGAGAGCTGCTGATTTATGGTAACATTAAGCACGTACGTGAACTTACATTTGAGACTGATAAATACGAGTCTTTAATATGCACATGCATCATTTTTATGTTTCTTTTCCAAAGAGGCTTTGAGTTGTGTGCACATTATAAAATTACCCTGCAAAGAATGCCTGGAGTCTGCATGGGAGCTGCTGAGGGGGGATGAAATATGCATTTTCTGGAATACTGTGTGCAGGTTTGCTCTGGGAGCAGTATAAAATTTATGGTATCCTGAGCTATTCATTTTCATGGCTTTGGAGAACTTGGGCCTTGTAAAGGCTGTTAGGGATAACTGTGGAAGCAGTTGTTCCTTTGCAGCTTTAACTGCTTTTTTAATGACTGGGTTTTATTGCTGCTGTAATTAGTAAATTAGGAGGAGTTTTTGATTTGAGGCTGGTTTTCCTCCACGTTTCCAGCCTGGTTTCTGAAGGCAGCGAGGTTGGCAAGCTCTCCCATAACCTTTGCTAAACTGGGGCTTATTTCAACCAACATTTGGGTGTGCAGATGATGTCTTGGAGATAAAAGTCCTTGCAAGACTCGTGAAAATTTCTAACTGAGGAGAGGAGGGGAGAAACATCCACCCCTGCTGCCAAGAAGGGCAAGGGAGGCAGGATTTGGGCCTGGCTGCCCTCCCCAGGCAGAGTCAGCCTGCAGCTGGATTGGTGAGGGAGATGTTGAGGTGATGACACCAAGTTGGGAGGGAGTGTCGACCTGCTGGAAGGCAGGAGGGCTCTGCAGAGGGATCTGGAGAGACTGGAGAGATGGGCTGATTGCAATGGGATGGAGTTCAACAAGGCCAAGTGCAGGTCCTGCCCTTTGGCCACCCCAACCCCTGCAGCGCTCCAGGCTGGGCACAGAGTGGCTGGAGAGCAGCCAGGCAGGAAGGGACCTGGGGGGACTGAGGGACAGGAAGCTCAACAGGAGCCACCAGTGTGCCCAGGTGGCCAAGAAGGCCAAGGGGATCCTGGCCTGGATCCAAAGTAGCGTGGCCAGCAGGCCCAGGACAGTGACCCTTCCCCTGGACTCTGCCTTGGGGAGGCCACACCTTGAGTGTTGTGTTCAGTTCTGGGCCCCTCAGTTGAGGCAAGAGATTGAGGGGCTGGAGCGGGGCCAGAGAAGAGCAACGAGGCTGGAGAAGGGACTGGAGCACAAGTGCTGTGGGGAGAGGCTGAGGGAGCTGGAGGTGTTCAGGCTGGAGAAGAGGAGGCTCAGAGGTGACCTCAGCACTGTCTGGAACTGCCTGAAGGGAAGTTGTGGCCAGGTGGGGGTTGGTCTCTTCTCCCAGGCACTCAGCAATAGGACAAGGGGGCACGATGGGCTCAAGCTCTGCCAGGGGAAATTGAAGTTGGAGATCAGAAAAAACTTCTTTGCAGAGAGAGTGCTCAGGGATTGGAATGGGCTGCCCAGAGAGGGGGTGGATTCCCCATCCCTGGAGGTTTTGAAACTGAGCTTGGCCGTGGCACTGAGTGCCATGATCTGGTAAAGGGACTGGAGTTGGACCAAGGGTTGGACTTGATGATCTTGGAGGTCTTTTCCAACCCAATCCATTCTGTGATTCTGTGATAATAAACACAAAGTTTCCTCCCTTCATCTCCCAGCAGAGCTGCAAATGGTGGTGATGGGGAGAAGTGTGTTTGGGTGTATGAGAACGTGGTGGTTGGAGGTGATTGGATGTTTTAAGTGCAATCACTCTCTGCCCATCCATCTTCTCCCCTCTGAAACTTGTCCAAGGCCAGGCTGCACAGGGCTTGAAGCAACCTGGTCATTGGAAGGTGTCTCTGTCCTTAGCAGAGAGTGGAATGAGTTGATCTTTATGGTCCTTCCAACACAAACCATTCTACGGTCACTATGAGACTGGTTCTGGGTGCAGATCATGGGGCAAATCCCCAGTTCATGCCTTTTTTTAACATAAGGTAGTTGATGAGGTCACCACAAAATGGTCTCAGCAAGATGAACCTCTTCCAGCCCTGAAGACCTCGCTCAGAACAGGAGCAAAGGGGTTGGTTTCCTTTCCACCCCCCAAGGGAGGCCACAGACAGACACAAGAGCTCAGGACCTGGAGCTGAGACTCCCCAGGGAGACATTAAGGAGCCTGTTGACTTTGTCTGGTACTTCAAACCATCAACTTCATAAACCCTCAGCATTTTCCCGGGGAAAGGAGAGGATAATGAGCTGCATAAGCACCAGGAGGAGCAGCAGCAGGAGGGAGAGGAGGTTTCTCCAGGTGCAGGGAGGTGGGAAGACCCATAACACTGTGATTCCCATCAATGTTTTCAGTGGACATGGCAAGGTGCTTTCTCACTCAAGCCAAGGCCCAGCACATGAGTAACCTGTTTGATGGTGTCTCACAAAAAAAACATGGAAAAGGGGATAAAAACACGTTACCTGTGTGAGACCTTTGTTGTTAAACAAAGCTGCTACTCTAAAGCTTCTGGTGAAGAGCAATAGCCCAGTGACATGTGGGGCTGGATGAGCGTGGATGGTCAGACCTGCAGAGCTGGGAACTGAAAAGACCATCAGGAATAAGCTGGGATGGGAGAGGCAGGATGAGGAGCCAGAAGCACTGGTTTTTCATCTGTTGCCATTCTTAAAACATAACAAAACCCAACAAAAAAAGCTTCATTTTATTCCTTTTTTTAGGTGGATTGAATCCCAGAATGGTTTTTATAGGAAAAGACCTTAAAAACCATCCAGGTTCCACCCCCTGCCATGAGCAGGGACACCTTCCACTGTCCCAGGTTGCTCCAAGCCCTGTCCACCCTGGTCTTGGACACTTCCAGGCATGGGGCAGCCACAGCTTCTCTGGGATCCAACCTGTGCCAGGGCCTCACCATCCTCATAGGGAGCAATTTCTTCCTAATTCCAATAATGAAATATTGGGTTTGGAATGTTGCTCCAGGCAAGGTGGAAGAACTTGTGAAATACAACTGGTAAATGCACTTCTCAGACCTTTTTCAGAAGTGTATCATTCCAAAAAAGAAATTCTGTGTGGATTTTTTTTTTAAAAACCCAAGCACTGGGTTCCAGCTCCCAAAATATCCCAGGGCTTGTGGTTTGAAGAGGGTTTTGGAAATGAATGGAGCACTGATCACAATTAGTACAAAGCAATTTAAAATTATTTGAAGGGCTTTCATAACATGAAGTGTTCCAATAATTTGTAATTACTTAACATTTCACCTGCTCTGAATCCCATTTACTTCCCAAATCAAGCCCTTGAAGGGCTTTGAAGTGGCACATTTCAAAACGAACAGGGCAACCTGGAGTAGCTGCTAATTCTGGAAGCTCTTCTGGTGCTCCTGCATAGCAAGGAGGCTTTTTTTGGATGGGTCACTTAAAGATTATCCCCCAAGGCAGGTGGGAAAGGCTCAGGTAAGGCATGGGATGGAAGCAGGATGGGTGTCCCATGCCATGGTGGCTCTGTAGATGACTCCAAGGGAGGGGATGTGAATTGAACCTGTGGAAAGTGATAGAAAGCCACCAAAAAAGAGCAGAGAAATCCAGGCAGTGACTTGTCAGAGTGGTGTGAGCAGCCCTGCAGTGGAAAAGGGTCATTCCTGCTCCAGGCTCCCACACCCACCACCACGAGCAGGAGCTGCAGGGCTGATGGGCAAACCTCCAGTGGTCTCTTTGGTCAGAGCAGCTCCAGGAGGTCACAGCTGAAACAAAACTCCATGGACTGACCTTGGAAACTTGGCTTGCACCTTTGGGCTCTCTTTGCTGATTCCTTCTCCCACTTCTGCCTGTCCCCAGGGCACATGAGAGCAGGACCCAGAGAGGGGGCTTATCTTGAAGAGCTTCCACCAATTCTGAGCCTAATCCAGGGGTGAAGCCCCCTTGATGCTGTCAGTGGTTACACAGAGATGCTTCACAGACTAAGATCATCCTCCTGTGGCACAACAGGGTCCTCCTTGCTACACACAATTTGGGAGCCCCCAGATTTAATTTTCCCCTCTAGAACTGGCCTAAGCCAGCAGGAAAACCTGGGTGGAGTTGGGACCAAACCTTAAACCTCAGGACATGGGGCACAACCAAAGATCCAACAAGGGGATGAGAAATCATATCCTCACAGTCACCAAACACCTCTGTGAAATCCCTTCTCTGGGGTGTTTGGATGGGGAATGGAGGATTTTATAGCAGGCTGAGCTCAGCCTTCATGGGAGCTGCTGTTTCCCAAGTGTCTCTGCAGAGATGTTTTGGTAACGACTCTAACAAAAGAAAGGTGGTTGGGGTTTTCTTTGCAGGATCAAGTTTCAGGTGACACCTGTGCACAACTGGCCACCAGCTGGGAGGGGAATGGGCCAGCAAACCAGCCAAAGGGCCACAGCTGGTGGCCAGGAAGATGCGCTGCTTTCCCTCCCCTGGTAATCAATGCAAAAGTAGTTTGACTGGATGTCTGCACTCCTAAAAGGGTTTCCTTTAGCCTCCAAGGCAAACAGAACCTTACAGATACACAAAGAACAAAGAGTGGGGAGAAAAAAGGTCCTGCAAGGGCTTTCAGGATTGGAACCACCAGCGAAACCTCCCCAGCAGAGTTTGCAGTGATGGCAGGAAACACAGCACTGAATAAAAGGGAGCAGACATCCTAAAATCTCTTGAAAAGAGGAATAAAATAAGGGCAGGAGGGTTGGCAAGTCTCTGCTGTCTCACTGCACTAGCCTGATTGAGTGGCAGGTATTTGGCCTCAAAGGGCCTCCTGAGGAGAAATTCTTGTTTCACAAATTATTCTCAGCAAAACCTCACACGAGAGAAAGAAACACACGCTTGAAGAAGGGAAAAAAATATCCCTACTTCTTTCCTTTTTTTTCCCCCTCCATCTAAATTTCAGAATTAGAGAAGAATTAATGTCTTCTGGTGAGCTTCACCATCTGGACTTCCTCAAGCTTGTCTGGCCTCAGCATTCCAACAGCAGCTCAGAGGTGTCAGGGAGTGCCTTATATCCTGTATTCCCTCAGAAGTTTGCTGGGGAAAATGGACTTTCTCCCCTTTTAAAGCGTGGCTGGTTCTTTAAAGGATCTGGGTGGAGAAAGGACAGTTTTGGGAATGCCCTGCTGTGGATCACTTGTAGTCATTAGAGCAGGTTGATGGCCCAGGAGAGAAAATCAGCTCTGGATGTATTTGGGTGCAAGAATTAACCCCCTGATGGGCCAGGAGGTGTCTGGGCAAAGATGGCATCATGCAGAAATGTCACCAGGGGGCCAGGCTGTGCCAGGGACACGTGTCTCTTCTCTTCTTCATGGTGGAGTTCAGACAACAGCCCCTTGACTTGATCCTGCTGACTCTGATTCTTCACCAGGGTTTTGAGAAGAGGGATGTGATGTTGCACTTACTCCCCAGGAGTGATTTTGTTGTTCCTTGGTGAAGAAACAGGGATGTGAAGTGGAGGAAAAGCCTCAAGTGTTTGGAGCAAAGGAAGTGTTGAAGGACAGGTTGGAGGGGGCCTGGAGCCACCTGGTCCAGTGGAAGGTGTCCTTAATCCATATTCCTTATTCATTCACTCCCCTCATAGAGCAGACAATGAAAAGGTTTTATCCCTACCCCGAATTTAATTTCATGAAGTCCCTAAATGGTTTGGGTTGGAAGGGACTTACAGATCATCTCATTCCAACCCCCTGCCATGGGCAGAGACACCTTCCATTAGACCCAGGTTGCTCCAAGCCCTGTCCAACCTGGCCTTGGACACTTCCAGTTTCATTGGTTCCAGGTTTTGAGGCTGTTTCCCTCTGAAGAGCCTTCAAGAGGCTTCTGAGCCTCCTGTGAAGTAAAGTGTGGATGGAAGACCAAGGGCCTCACCCTCCTGACAAGCCTGTGCTTGCTCCCAGGTCACACCCATCTTGGTATGAGGAAATGTGGATTTCTTAGCACAAAACCCCAAATCGATTGAATAAACAAGGAAACAGTCCCTGAGTGGGGCCCTTGGGGCTGAGAATGTGCTGAGCAGCTCAGCAAACACAGCATGAACTGAGGTCTGGGCCAGGTCCTCCAGGGCAGCCAAACCTCCTCCATCCACTCCCCAACAAATCCCTTCCATCCACACCCCACAAACACCTCCATCCACACCCCACAAACCCCCTCCATCCACACCCCACAAACCTCCTCCATCCACACACCACAAACCTCCTCCATCCACTCCCCACAAACCCCTCCATCCACTCCCCAACAAATCTCTTCCATCCGCACCCCAACAAATTTCCACCATCCACTCCCCAAAAAATCACCTTCATCCACTCCCCACAAACCTTCTCCATCCACACCTGACAAACCCCCTCCATCTACACCTCATAAACCCCTCCATCCACTCCCCACAAACACCCTCCATCCACTTCCCAAAAAATCACCTTCATCCACTCCCCACAAACCTTCTCCATCCACACCCCACAAACCCCCTCCATCCACACCTGACAAACCCCCTCCATCTACACCTCATAA
>JAJPCS010000045.1:1202233-1223736 GCA_021164005.1 Willisornis vidua nigrigula | reverse complement strand
GCACAGTGAGGGGCTATTTAGGGGCTTCATCCTCCCAGAGGGCACTGCAGGGGATTATTTCATTGGCCTCAGGAAGCCCTCACAGCACGACAGCTTGGTTTGGTCTTCCTCCCAAAGCTCCAGGGACCAAGAGCTGCTTTGGCTCAGTCTCCACAGACTGTGAAGGAAGTCAAGTTTAATGTGCAGCAGGAGGGTCTGGGAGAGCGGATTTCCTGCTGGAGATGGACTGCAATGTGTTCATAATGCCCTCATAGATCCCTTAGACCCCACCATCAGCCTGTAGAAGACAGCAAACATTCCCATTGCCAGCTGGCAGAGCATTCCCAGAGGGAAGGAGAGCTCTGTCCTCATCCTGCCTGAAGCAGGAAGGCTGGGGGTGACCTGTGTGCACAGACAGAGCATCACACCAGCCCAGGAGAACACAGGGACCTTCAGATTAGCTGTGACTGTCAGAGGCAAGTCCTGTCCCAGGTGTGGAGTTCCCAGTCAAACCAGCACCTGTGGGGTCTGGAGGTGGAGGACAAACCCACCCACCCACTCACAGCCTTTCCTGATTTGTTCCCCAGCACTTGCACTGTGGTTGCACTTAGTCCAGAGCTTGGCCATGAGGCTTCTACTGCCCAGACCTGAACTACCATGGAAAATGCTGCTGATGGAAATCAGGGAGAGCTATTCCCACAAGCTGAAATCAGGAAGAGCTGTTCCAACAAACTGAAATCAAGGAGAGCTTTTCCAACAAGGTGAAATCAGGGAGAGCTGTTTCAATAAGCTGAAATCAAGGAGAGCTGTTCCAACAAACTGAAATCAAGGAGAGCTGTTCCAACAAGCTGCACCTCACCAAGAGGAAGGTCACAAGGAAATGCAGTGCTATGGGGAGGCTTAGAACAGAAACCACGGTGGTAGAGAACAACCTCCACCCAGAGCTGCAAGAGCAGCAGACTCTTCTCTCCTGTGGGGTCAAATTTGCTCTCAGGGCCCTCAGCTCCTTCTCTCCAACCAAGCACTGAGAGAAGGAAGATTCTTAGATGTTTATAGGTTGGACAAATCACAGAATCATACAATCATAGAATGGATTGGGTTGGAAAACCCCTCCGAGAACATCAAGTCCAACCCTTGGTCCAACTCCAGTCCCTTTACCAGATCATGGCACTCAGTGCCACGGCCAAGCTCAGCTGAAAAAACCTCCAGGGATGGGGAATCCACCCCCTCTCTGGGCAGCCCATTCCAATGCCTGAGCACTCTCTCTGCAAAGAAGTTTTTTCTGCTCTCCAACTTCAATTTCCCCTGGCAGAGCTTGAGCCCATCGTGCCCCCTTGTCCTATTGCTGAGTGCCTGGGAGAAGAGACCAACCCCCAGCTGGCCAGAACTTCCCTTCAGGCAGTTCCAGACAGTGCTGAGGTCACCTCTGAGCCTCCTCTTCTCCAGGCTGAACACCCCCAGCTCCCTCAGCCTCTCCCCACAGCACTTGTGCTCCAGTCCCTTCTCCAGCCTCGTTGCTCTTCTCTGGCCCCGCTCCAGCCCCTCAATCTCTTGCCTCAACTGAGGGGCCCAGAACTGAACACAACACTCAAGGTGTGGCCTCCCCCAGGCAGAGTCCAGGGGAATAATAATATAATCCTGTCCACCCAATCCAACTTTACACATCTCTCAGTCCAGCCTTGTCCCATCCCAGGCCCAACCATTCTAATTTGAGTCTGGGGGAGATTTGGGATCCTTCATTCCTCATCTTCATCTTCCTCAGCACACATAGGACTCCTGGAGCCTTTCCAGCGTTCTCTGATGCAAGGTTGTTGGCTTATGTTCATGTCTCACGGTACAGGCCTTCTGATATTCTTCAACCTTCTACCTTGAAGAGAAGTCTAAATAGCTAAAAGAATTTGAGGTATTGATATGGGATGGAGGTTGCAATCCTTAAACACTGAACTTAAGCTGTTAGAAATGCTACTACACTTAAATCTACACTTTGCTACAGTTACAGTACTTCTAGAATCTAAAAAAATGTAAAAAATCAAAAAATCAAAACCCCCCTATGGCATCACCATCCATCTCCATCTCCATCCAGGCATGGCTGCCCTGATGGGCTGCTGTGCCCCTGATGGGTGGGCATGAGGCAGCTCACGGCCTTCGGACCTGCAGGTCCCTGCCAGGTCATTGTGATGCCTCCAGACCTTCATTTTTGGGGCTGCCACCCCCCAGATCCTCTTTGCAGCAGCTCCGTGGTGGTGCCATAATAATGCCAAGGTCATGGGTTCAATCCCCTGTATGAGGCATTGACTTAAGAGTTGGACTCGATGATCCTTGTGGGTCCCTTCCAAATCAGAACAGTCTGTGATTCTGTGACATGAGAACTTAAAGGGGTGTCCTTGGCTGGCAGGTGCCCCCTCAATGCAGAGGTTTGGTGTCTCTAATCCCACCAAGGCTGCCCTAAAACCCACAGGCTGTTGCAGTTGGTTACCAGCAGGAAAGCTGGAATATCCTGCAGGAACCCAGCACAACAGGGAAGCCCAAGAAGTGGCCAGGCAGTGATTTGGTGTCAGATTTTGGGGTCAAGTCCCAGCTAAGTAGCAATTTAATCAAGCAAGTGGTTTAGTCAGGCTCTGTGCTGCATTCCCAGGGCAGCCCCCGGGTTCTCCCAATCCAGCTGCTCCTGGCACAGCACTCCCCTGGCAGCCCAGCAGTGGGAACTATTGATTAATGGGCATCACAAGCTCATTTAAACAGATGGGCTTTTAGGAGTGAATTAGAGGAAGTGTGCAACTAGAAAAGCATGAAAAATGTATATGATTCCTCGGGCTAATCACGGCAATAATGCATGTTCACTGACAAGGTTTTCTTCACCTAAAGAGCAACTCCCATTTATCCAATTTAGCCACTTATCTGGGAAGCAGATACCAGGGTAAACAACGACTCAGAGGCAAGTCCACAGCCATAAATCAGCATTTTTTTCCATGGAGCAAATAGAAGGACAGACCTCAGCACAGCAGCTTTGCACCTCAAGTAGAAATTACTCAGTTCTGGAGGCTGAGAGGACACCAGCAGACCTTGCACCAAGTGGGTGCTGAATTTCAGTCAGGTTCTTCTTCATTTGCCATGTCAGCACCAGGCTCTGAGTTAAAAATATTATCTTTGCTGTGCTCTAACCACGCTCCAGCTGAGCATCCCCATTGCTTATAGGAAATGACTGTATATTCCTGTAACTCCTCCTGATATCCCTCACAATCAAATCACTTCTCATTCTCCTCTCCAGGCTAAACAACTTCAGAGGTTGTGATGCCTCTCTGCACTGTATTGCTCTGGATAATTATTTCTTTTCTCCCTTCCAAAAAAAACCTAATAAATAGTAAGGCAACAAGACAGTGGGGAAAAAAAGAAAAATAATTTAGAAAACCCACAAAAATTTGATATGGTTGGAAAATATTTACTTTTTTTGCATGAAAGGCATCCAGTGCACTTTAATATTTTTATGTCCAGCAGAGAAAAGTGAGTTTTGCTTGTAATTAAATGTTTAGTTAGAGGCTGCATCCAGGCTTGTCTTCCATAAATGGAAAGGCAATTAATGACTTTCATCAGTAGAAGGCTTGGCACTAGAGGATTTTTAAGGTCCTTTTCCACCCAAATCTTTCTATGATCAATGCTATTTGTCTTCTGCTTTCAAGTCCACCTGGGAGAAGAACAGTCAGCTATGAGGGGGAGGAACCTGTCTGGGTCCAAAGGATGCCTTTTTAGGAATATGGATTTCAGCTCCCAGCCTGCTGGGGATCTGTATTTACAGTTCCTCTCATGTATTGGCAGAGTCACTAATGGGGAAAGGGAGAGGCAGAACCAGGATGGGAGACACATTCAAAAGCCTATTTGTTACTTCAGCAAGATGAGAAACACCTTGATGGATTGGTTTCTATCCTTCACTTCTTGTCTTTAGTGTCTCCATTACTGTTGGAGAGAGCCAACAACCTCCTCTCCTCATCGGTTTTCATTAGGAATTCTGTTCTGGAAGTGGAGTTGGAAAGGTTTGCCCATAGGACAGCAGTGTTGGGGTCACCTCAGAGCTGTGCCCCCTCAGCTGTCCTTTGGGTGCTCTTTGCTCAAAAATCTGCTTATAACTTCCTTCACATCACTTAGATGTCCATTGTTTACATCCTCCTCTCCCAGGTTTTCTCCTACTGCATCGCAGAGCCATGAGTGGATGGAAAGCCCTCGTTTGCTGGGAAACCTCCTGAGCCTCCTAAACCAAGCACAAGGTTCAGCATCTTCATCAATTACTGGGATGCAGGACTGGAAGGGATTCTGAGCAAGTTTGGAGGTGAGTAAGAACTGGGAGGAGCTGTTGATTCCCTGGAAGACCCTGCAGAGAGACCTCAACAAAGGAGAGGGCTGAAAAATCACCAAACACATGAAGTTCAACAAAGGGAAATGACAGATTCTGACCCTGGGGTGGGCAAGCCCAGATGGAAGGACAGACTGGGAATGAGATGATGGAAAGCAGTGCCAGGAAAGGGCCCTGGGGGTCCTGGACAGAGGCCAGTTGGCCACGAGTCAGCAGTGCCCTGGAGCCAGGAGGAACATCCCTGTCCTGGGGGGCATCAGGCTCAGAATAGCTGGGCCAGGGAGGGGATTGTCCCGCTCTGCTCTGCACTGGGGCAGCCTCACCTGCAATGGGGGGGCAGTTTGGGATGACACAGTGTAAGGAAGAGATTGAGCCATTAGAGAGTGTCCAAAGGAGGGACAGGGAGATTGGGAAGGGCCTGGATCGGCAGCGTGTGAGGACACTGAGGGCACTTGGTGTGTTCAGCTGGAGAAGAGGAGACTGAGGAGAGACCTCATTGCAGAGACAACTTCCTTGGGAGGGGCAGGCACTGATCTCTGCTCTGTGGGGACCAGGGACAGCACCCAGGGAATGGCTGGAGCTGTGTCAGGGCAGGGTTAGGTTGGATCTCAGAAAAAGTTCTTCCCCCAGAGGGTGGTGGGCACTGACCAGGCTCCCCAGGGCAGTGGGCACAGCCCCAAGGCTGCCAGAGCTCCAGGAGGGTTTGGATGATGCTCTGGGGCACAGGGTGTGACTCTTGGGGCTGGTCCTGTGCAGGGCTGAGGGTTGGACTGGCTGATCCTTGTGGGTCCTTCCAGCTCTGCAGATTCTGTGATCTGTGATTGAACAAGCCACATTTCACTCTCAAACACCTCCCAGGCAGCATTTGCACATCAGCAGCTCGTTGATGTTCCCAAAGTGGCAGACTTGCCAGATGTGTAATGGGCAGAGCTCCTGCTAATGATCCAGCTTCCCTCCAGGAAGCTGCTTTGGCCCCAGGAGTGGGATGTGTCAGCTGTGAACAAGTGCCACCAAAACACTTGGTGGCCTGTCTGGGACATGTGCAGAACTGGCTCCTGGAGCACAGGAAAACCTCTGCAAGGAGGAGAAAATTCCCTTCCTCAGGGATGACCTGCTGAGAGCTTATGGAGCTGCAGTGAGTGGATTAGAGCAGCTTCCTGGGGAACAGGAGATCAGAGCAGACATCACTAACCCACAGCACTGATCTCCCTGCATGAGCTCCGGGACAGGATCTACTTTGGGATGATAAGCCAAAAGGGTTTTGGAGGTGGAAATCATTGCTGGATGAAGACAGTTTCTGGAATGGACTGAGTGATTCCTCTTGGAAGAGCTTCTCCTGCATCACGTTGCAAGAGCCTGGAAAACTGCTCATTATATATGTATGTCCTAGTTCAGCAGGAGGGACCAGCTAACACTGTGGGGGTGATTAAAGCTGTGTATTCTACCCCCTCTATTCATTCCCCAAGGACAATGGGCCATGAGCAGCAGCTGCCCAGGGAGTCATTATCACCTTCACACCCAGCCTGAGGGGGTGTGGCTGCTCATGGGCCATCAACACTTCAACAATACCCCCTGGCTCCAGAGTTAATCACCCATTGTGTGAGTCCCCGCCCAGGGGGAGGGACTGGGGGCTCCCTGAGGGTACATCAGTGGTGGGTAGGAGGACCTTGGGAATTTTTTCTCATCGGATCCAGAGGAGCAGCAGGACCTCGACAGGAGGAGTTCACCGCTCTCAACCAGACCACAGCCCTCGCCTGCACCAACAGGATTTTTCACTCCTTTTGCTCAGGACTTGGGGGAGCCACAGGGGTCTCAGCACAAGGGCAAACAAACCCCCTTGGGTTTGTGCCCCAGGACACTGGGTTATACTGCTGGGGTTTGTGGGTTGGAAGCAATTTCCTTTGTGTCAGTATATTTATTATAACATTATTATTAAATTTTAGCTCTGACTTATTATCTCTCTCGTGGTGAGTCCATTTTCCCTGCTGGTTCACCTTTAAACCAGCACAATGTAATATATTACATACATATAATATATTATATATATAAAATATATATATATTACGTGACCAGCAGAGTGAGGGAGGTGATTCTGCCCTTCTGCTCTGCTCTGGTGAGACCCCCACCTGCAGAGCTGTGTCCAGTTCTGGGGCCCACAACATGAGAAGGCCATGGAGCTGCAGAAGCAAATCCAGAGGAGGTCATGGAGATGCCCTGAGGGCTGGAGCCCCTCTGCTCTGGAGCCAGGCTGGGAGAGCTGGGGGTGTTCACCTGGGGAAGAGAAGACTCCATAGAGACCTGAGAGCCCCTTCCAGTGCCTGAAGGGGCTTCAGGAGAGCTGGAGAGGGACTTGAGACAAGGGACTGGTGGGACAGGACAAGGGCGAATGGCTTCCCACTGCCAGAGGGTTATCCAGATGGGATATTGGAAAGGAATTCCTGCCTGTGAGGGTGGGCAGGCCCTGGCACAGGTTGGGCAGAGAAGCTGTGGCTGCCCCATCCCTGGGAGTGTCCAGGGCCAGGTTGGATGGGGCTTTGAGCCTTATTCCATCTCCTCCATCTCATCCTTTCAGTCCTGTCCTGCTGCTGAACCATCTCTCTCTCTGCCTCCTCATTCCTTCAATGTTTTTCTCCTTTGGTCAGAGCCCAAGTTCTGAGATTTCAGCTTGCAGTCACAAACAAATAGCTGCAGGGATGGTGTAAACTGGTGTTTTCAGGAGCTGTTGGCTTGGACTAAGTGTGGATGTATCTCCATGAGGCCACCACTGACCTCAGCTGCTCTGCCTGGGAGCACAGAAACCCCTCAAGGTTGTAAAACTATTTAAATGTGAGAGGTGAAAAGGAAGAGTTTGGTTACTTCACTCTTCAGGGAAAGCTGAACCCTGTTAAGCAGCCAGCCAAGGAAGTTTCAACCCAAAGAATTAAAAACTATCCAAATTATAAACAGGATTGTGGGTTTTTTTGGTTTGGTTTTTTTTTTTTTTAAGGAATTGCTGTCAGGAAACTGTAAATAGAAGCTGGTTCTTGCTCTGTGTAACAGCAAACAGTAATAATTGTGTGCCATGTGTGTGCTCTCATCTGCTCCTTCTCTCTCAGAAAAAGCATTTAAAATAATTTATTGTGAAGAAACATTCAGAAATGAAGAATTCTGAATTTATTATTATTATATATTATTCATATAATGACAACACCCAAACTTTTCTCAGCTCAGAGAGGGAGATAAAGCCTCTGGCCCAAAGAGACTTCTGAACACATGGAAATAAGGTTTGGATCTGTCTCTGTGTGTGTGTGTGTGTGTGTAATTTTTAAGTATTACTGAAGAAACTGTGGGGGGAAAATTGAATTATACATCAGCTTAGTCACCAACAGGAAAAAAAAGCAAACCAGGGCTAGTCTGCATGCTCTTGATAACATTTTAATAATTTACAACCTCAAATTTCACCCTGGGAGTGACTTTCATGAGAAGTAAGAAATCCTGGGACTGTAAACACAGCTAGAAGGGAGTGGAAAACCATGATGGGTCTTCTGCAGGAGGAGAGGAGGTGGCAGGAGGAGAGGGGGGACCTGTGGGCTCTCGGAGTGGAGATCCCCTTTGGAGAGGACAGTAGGGATGGGACAGAACATTTCCAGCCCTGGCCACTGGATCTCTTAGCAGTGCTCAGAATGACTCCTCATTGTAACCCTCACGTTCTCAAAATCAGTGGGGCTTTGAGGGACTTGGTTTAGTGGGAGGTGCCCCTGCCCATGGTGGTTGTCTTCAAATTCCCTTCCAACCCAAACTATTCTATCCAAACTATCCTTCCAACCCTACAATGACCTGAAGGGAAGTTCTGGCCAGGTGGGGGTTGGTCTCTTCTCCCAGGCACTCAGCAATAGGACAAGGGGGCACGATGGGCTCAAGCTCTGCCAGGGGAAATTGAAGTTGGAGAGCAGAAAAAACTTCTTTGCAGAGAGAGTGCTCAGGGATTGGAATGGGCTGCCCAGAGAGGGGGTGGATTCCCCATCCCTGGAGGTTTTTCAGCTGAGCTTGGCCGTGGCACTGAGTGCCATGATCTGGTAAAGGGACTGGAGTTGGACCAAGGGTTGGGCTTGATGATCTCAGAGGTCTTTTCCAACCCAATCGATTCTGTGATTCTGTGACTGATGCTATGAAAACAGGCAAATTCCTCCCTGCATTCCCCTGGATATCCAGGATTTCCCTGTGGCACAGCCCCAAGATTTCACATTCTGTGGTGAATTCCACTGCCCTCAGCACAGCAGGAGCAGCCAGTGCCATGGAAATGCTGCCATGGGTGTCTGTGCAAGCAGGATTTGCTGCACCCACAAGGTCTGATGTGCCAAAAGTGCCACATCTGGAGGGGGCTGAGTGGCAGGAGTTTGTCTGTCCATGCCATGGCTCCCAATGGCTACAGCAGGGAGAAGGAGGCAGCAATCCAGAATCCCTGAGGTTCCCACAGGGGACCTTGATGGTGCCTGTGAGAGCAACAGGGTGTTACAGTGAACTTGGAGGGCTGTGCTCCACTCACCCCACACCAGACCTGCTCCCTGTTGGCACATGTGGGCACAGAGTTGGAGATTTGGGAACACCACACCAGCCCTGCCCAGCTGATGGGGCAGTGTGCCAGTTCAGCAAGTGGGACCAGTTTATCCCTGTGTGGGTGTGCCCAAAGCTGGGCATTCTAAACCCTCTGGGCCATTGCCCAGCAACTGTTCCCAATGGCCCATTGGCAGCAGCTGCCCAGGGCACAGCTGAGCCCTCAGGCTGGGAGCTGGCTGGGAAAGAAGCCTGGCAGAGGAGCTGGGAGAACTGCCCTGCAGGGACTCCTTGGCACCTCCACACCCACCTGAGGGCTCAGCTCTGCTCAGGGGCCAGCAACGATTCCAAAATCCCCCCTGACTGCCAGAGTCAGATCCCCCAGTGTGGAACTCCCTGCCCTGGGGGAGGGACTGGGGGCTCCCACCTGGACCTGGGGGTACATATCTTGGGGTAAGAAAACCTCAGGGGTCACTTGTTGGATCGAGAGGAGGATCAAAACCTCGAGAGGAGAAGAACCACCACTTTCAACCAGTCTGCAACCACCACTCTCCACCAGACTGCAACTGTCAGCTGCATCAATGGGTTTTCCACTTTGGACTTTTCCTTTGGACTCGGGGGAACCATGTGGGGCTCAGCACAGGGGCCACCAAACCCCACTGTGTTTGTGCCCCAGGGGGTGGGTTACACTGCTGGGGGTTTGGGGGTTAAAACCAATTTTTCTCTTTGTGCCAGTGCATTTATTGTAATATTGTTATTAAATTGTAACTCTGATTTATAATCTTTTTTGTGTTGTGTTCATTTCTCCTGCCAGTTTACCTGTAAACCAGCACAGACAGTCAGTGCCAGGCTTCCAGGATGGGCAGTGCTGTGGGACAAACTGAGGTACCATCAGCTGGAAGGGTCTCGACGTGGGGGGCATCGTGGCTTTCCCACATTGCTGAGAAATCTGGTGCCAGCAGAGAAAAAGGATGCCCAAAGCGCGAGTGCCCTCCTTCAGCTCCCCCTGCCCCTGCCCGCAGCGCTGCAGCGCGGCCACAGGAGCAGCAGCACTCGGGCATCTCGCTGGGATGACTTCACTGCTTTTTTCCTGTTTCTCGAGCTGCTTTTTGTACGAATTCCTTCACCCAGCGGCCACAGCGGGACCTGCAGTTCTGTTGCCGCATTCCCTGGGGGTGATGTGAATAAAACCTCTCCCTGTTGCCCATCACCCCCACGGCCGCTGGCTCTGGGTGGTTCCCACCTCTGGGGTGATTTTGGTGCCCAGCAGGGCTTGGGGAGGGTTTCCAGCTCTGTCTGGGACAAATGTGATGGCAGGTGGATCAGAGGACCTGGGCAGGCTCTGGGGGATGTGGCAGCAGGGTTTGAAACCCAGCTGGTGGCACAGCCAGGGGACAGGGGCACCTAAAGCTGAGTGAGCAGAGACCTCTGATCACCCACAAGAGAGCAGCCAGATCACCCTCATCTCCCAAAATCTCCAGCACTGCCTCCCAAGCAGGCAGTGGGTGTTGCTGCTCAAAAAAGGCTTTGTCCCATAATCCCTCCTACAGAAGCCACCTTGGCAGCAGGAATGGGAAGCTGGGCCCTCCCTTCAGGTTTCAAGAGGCTCTTTCTCCTTCCCCATAAAATGGGAAGAGGTCACACTGAAAACTGCTCGTCCTCCCTGCTTGGCATCTCCTTCCATCTGCTCTTGGAGCATCTCTGGGGTGTTTCCAGGCACCCAAGGAGCTGGGCAGGTCTTTGTCTAGTGAAACCTGTCCTTCCACACTTTATCTGCCCAAGAAGGCCATGGAAAAGCAACCACTGGGCAAGATTTCCAAGGCACAGGGGTGATCTGAGCTGGAGCACCAAAACCCCAACAGTCAGAGGTAAAAACAACAGGCTCCAACTCATTTTTGGATTTTGCAAAGAGCCCAGTGTAACATTCCCTGCAGTGGTGATGGTTGTGGGCTCCTTGTTTGGCCCTGTGGAAAGGCTGTTGGCTGCATCCATGGGAAGTGGCCTTTGGAGACAGCCCGTGGTGCCCTCAGCTCTTCCCTGCTCTGCTCAGCTCAGGGATGTCCAGGATTCAGGCTCTGGAAGCCACTAGATGTCAGGGTTACTCCACTGCAGCTGTGACACCACCAGATGTGGCACAGCTGGCGTGACCTGGAGGTCCTCTGTGTGTCCAGGGCCAAGTGAGGCACAGGAGCTGTAAGTCATACCAGGAACCAGGGAAAACCCAGAAGAAAGTGGGATGAAGGCCTTTGCTTGCAGACTGTTCTTTCTCAGAAAAACCTGTCCCCAGAGTCACAGGTCTCTTAAAAATTGGTTGCTGATGGTCATCCTGCCAGGAATGTGACTGGACAGCCAAGGTGGGTTTGGATTAGCTGCTGGAATCCTGACAAGCAATCACCTGAATCCCCCACCCTCGTGTTGCCCATGACTGTGGCCAACAGTGATCCTTCATCCCCCTGTCCTGCTGCTCAGCTGCAACCACCTTCAGATCCAGCAGCGTTTAGCTCCTAAACCCATCCTCTTCTTTGCTTAAAACTCTCATCACCAAAACCTGCTGATTTGGGAGGGACCAAAAGTGAGAAACAGTTCTGATTTTCCCAAAAAGTCTGAACATTTTGGATTTTGCAAAGAACACAACATTTTCTTAAGATTAAAAGTATTTAGGTGAAACTGCCCAATTTTCTGAAGTACAGCAGATGTTTTATTCCATTTATTCTAATACAGCACCCTGAATTCATTGCATAAATAAGGATTATTAACAGCTGATTTTAGTGTCTTAGGACTAAATGAAGTTGTTTCATTATAAAGAAAAGAGGAACATGCAGAAGCAGCAGCTTAAATGATTAAGGATTTTTTTCCCCCTGTGGAAACATGTTCACTGGATTGGAATTACTGCCCCCAGCCCTGGGGCCAGCACAGGAAGGACGTGGAGCTGCTGGAGGGTCCAGAGGAGTCACCAGGATGGTCAGAGGGGATGGAGCAGCTCTGCTGGGAGGAAAGGCTGGGAGAGCTGGGATTGTTCAGCCTGGAGAAAAGAAGATTTAGGGTGACCTCACTGTGGCTTTCCAGTGCCTGAAGAACCTAAAAAACAGATGGAGAGAGACTATTTCCAAGGACATGGAGTGACAGCACAAGAGGAAATGGCTTCCCACTGCCAGAGGGCAGGGTTAGATGGGATATTGGGAAGGAATTCTTGGCTGGGAGGGTGGGCAGGCCCTGGCACAGGTGCCCAGAGAAGCTGTGACTGCCCCATCCCTGGGAGTGTCCAAGGCCAGGTTGGACAGGGCTTGGAGCAACCTGGGCTGGTGGGAGGTGTCCCTGCCCATGGCAGGGGGTGGCACTGGATGATCTTTAATGTCCCTTCCAACCCAAACCATTGTGGGCTCCTGTGAGAGAACAGGTACGTGCACATCCAAGCTTTGGTAGCTCATGCTCAGCGAGTTGTTGCCTTTGCTTCTCCCCAGATACTCTAAAAGGTGGTCTCAGACTTTCAGTCTTTCCTGCTCCCCCTTCAGACTCCTCCTGATCTCTGGGAAAAATGTAGCAAACTTGAGATATTCAGCTCCATATCCCTTCCAAACCCTTCTCAGCCACACCTCTCATAACTCTGGGCTTTTGGTTACTTATTTAATGCCTCAGCTTTCCTCATCTTGGAATATTCTTGGGCTGAGCCACTTTCTGTGGTGAGAAGTCCCACGAACTAATTATGCCATATATGAAAATTTATTTTCCTCTATCAATTTGAATTTTCTGCCTTTATGGGAAAGCGGGTTATTTATTAAGGAAAAGAAATAACTGCAGGGCTTTTCACAGTTATGGCTTCTAAAATCACCTTCTCACTGAAGGAATCAACAATTAAAGCTGGCTCGGAGTTACATCACTACTAAGGCATGATAGATATGCAATTTCATAGTTTTCATTATAGAAAATAGGCAGCAAAGTACATCAATAAACTATATAATGTGAAGGGAGACTGATAAAAGCGTGCTATTAGATTCATTAGTGCTAATCAGGAGGGAAGCGTCGATGGGGGCTCGTTGATAATCCTCAGTTAGAGGAGCTCTGTCTTGGGGTGAATCATTTCCAGTGGTGTGGGAGCACTGGAGAGACTGAAAGCAAATGTCAAACCTGCCTCATTCCTTGAGCACTGCCACTAAAGGAAGGGAAAAAACCCTTAGATAAGATCATACAATTAACATTTTTATTACTTATGAGGGCAAAGGAGAGCACGTACTGGCAGCAGATGAGGTGATGAAGGGACAGAGAGGAGTGAAGGTCTGGGGGAATATTTCTAGTGGGAATGTGATGGACACAGCTCTGCAACTACAGCATTTCCCAGTGTGGCTCATGGGGGAGAAAATGGGGGTGTTGGGGAGCAGCCAAAGGTGGGGGAAAGCCTGGGAGCTCCTGGCACACAGAGGAAAGGGGAGGGCAGGAAAACAACCCCTGTAGATGCAATGAGGTTTCTTTGGGTGGGGTCCAATCCCACAAATTCAGTGGCATCTTAGCCCTTGGTTGACTTGGTTACAGATCAGGAATTGGTCACTGGTCACTGGAGGGACTATAACCATGCCAAAGTGATTTGGAGTTGGAGGGGGAGGAAGGAAATCTGGATTTCTTCTAAATTCACAAAGGCAAAGTTGGGGAAATCCAGGAAATTTGTTAGAAATTTGCAGGAAAACTTGGGGGTCTGAAAGTTGGGCAGCCTGGAAGTTGGCTGAAAGGGCAAAGATGTTGCAAAAATATCCAGCTGTGGCAGGGGAGCTAAACATGTCTTAGCAGTAGGGTGAGAACCTTCCAGAAAGGAGCAGAAAGGAAGGAAAAAAGACTGATCATAAAAAAAAAATAAATAAATCTGTGACACAGAGGTTGGGAAACATGGAGAGAATGAAAATTGAGAAATTCAAACTTAACTGGAACTCACAAAACATATTAAAACCTCTGACAAAAGGCTGTCCCCAGAGCCTCATTTCTGCTCTGTTCTCTCCTTGATTAGCTAAAGATTGGAGCTAATCTAGGTAGGACCAAACTGAAAATGAATGTGTTTCCAGGGATTACGCTGCAGGATGAAATGGAGGAGCTGCAGGAGCAGAAAGGAGCTGAATGCAGAAGGAAAACATCATCTGATGGGATGAAGGTGGGAGACAGGAGTCAGACAGCAGGAAAGCCTCCACCCTGAGTCCTGACGTCCTTCAGGTGGTTTTGCAGGTCTCCTGCCAAGGGGTGGACATCCCGCTGGTGGGGGCATCACCCAGTGGAAGAGCAAAGGCAGAGCCTGAGGGTATGGAAGGGAAAGGCAGCGAGTGCAGCAGGGGAGATGCTCTGAGTGCAGCTGTGCAGGAACCTGGACAGCAGGTCTGGAAGGAAAGGCTGGAGAGGTTGAAGAAATGTGAAAAAAGGAGGAAAAAACAGACCATGGGTCTGCTCAAGCCAGGACACCTTCTAAGGAGATCAAAGCAAGGTGGGACTGGGAAAACCACCTGGTGATTACTGATGGGGAAGGAGACTCCTACAGGGCTATGAGGAAAGGCTGGGAAGGCTGGGATTGTTCAGCCTGGAGAAGAGAAGCTTTGGGGGAACCTTATTTTGGCCTTCAGTGCCTGTAGGAGCTACAAGAAAGATGGAGAGAGACTGTTTCCAAGGGCCTGGAGTGACAGGATGAGAAGGAATGGCTTCCCTCTGGGAGAAGGCAGGGCTAGATGGGCTATTGGAGAGAAATTATTTCCTGTGAGGGTGGGCAGGCCCTGGCACAGGTTGCCCAGAGAAGCTGTGGCTGCCCCATCCCTGGGAGTGTCCAAGGCCGGGTTGGATGGGGCTTCCACCTGGGCTGGTGGAAGGTGTCCCTGCCCATGCAGGGGTGGAATGGGATGATCTTTAATGTCCCTTCCAGCCCAAACCAATCTGTCATTCCGTGAAGACTCAGAAGCTCAGTGATCACCCACTGGGTATGATGACAATCCCTGGGCAGTGGTCACCCAATTCAAGGCAAGCTCCTGAGCTCTCCGTTTTTAGGGACAGCTGCTGGGTCTGGCAGAGCCACCACCAGCCTGGGACTTCCAGAAGACACAGGCCTTTGGTATCTCTACATCATGCATGAAGGAATCTTACCTTCTTCCCTGGGGCACCACCTTTGCTGACAGCACAGGGCTGAAAATTAAAGCAAGACTTCATTTGTAGCATCTCAGAAAGACAGATGGAGCCTCTTCCTTCTGCTTCCACGCTGCCACAGCCCCCAGCAGTGGTTCAGGGCTCTGGTCCAACCCTCATCCTTGCCATCTTTCTTGGCAAGTGGCATTGCAGCTCTGTTTTCCCACCCTGCAGATCTCGGGGTGGCACTGCCTCTCTCCGTGTCATCTGGCACCTCGGTGGTTTGATCTCGGGGCCTGCAGGTCTGCTCAGGATGAGAAGGGCAGCTGTTGGCAGAGGCAAAGCAGCAGATCAGAGAGCACACAGCATTCAGGGAGCCTGCAGGACTCTCCCTGTGCTCTGGACAAATATTGACTGGGCCAGCTCCAACAGCCTCCTCTCCTAATAGATGCTCTAACACCGAACACGAGCGGGGACAAACTGGAGCAATTACTCACCATGTTACTAATCACACCATTTCCCTCCCCCCGTTATTGATTTAGAAACATTGCCTGAAAAGAAAAAAAGGGAAAAAAAGCCCCAAGCCTTCACTGCTTGTAATACCTAAATGGAAATTTAATCCCTCTTCCATCCACCAGTCCCTCGGTGCATTTATTTTCAAGACACATTTGGATTGTTTTGTTTCCTGCTTACTGTGTTTATGATTATTTTAATAGCGAGTGTTGCATGATACATTTTGTATGAAGGTCACTGCTTAGATATTCTCCATAGCTGCTTGATTTGAGCAGCACTGATCCATAATGAAGTCACACCAGCCTCTTGCAGGGGGTTCTCTCCATTTCCAGACGGGGGTCCCGTTGTAATCCCACATTAGCAATGTCTGAATAAATACCATTATCTGCTGTGGGATTGAGCTGCAAACAGTGGAAAGGCCACTGTGAAGCTGCTGGGGCTGATCATTCCAGCCAGAGGTTAATGCTCTGCCAATAAACAGGACCACCAGCAATGCTGGAGCAGTTGGTTCACCAGAAGCCCGAGATGGGGTAAATGGGAGACGTTAGAAAGCCTTGTGTGTGCCCCAGGCATTTCCTGAATGAGCTCTGAGACCCCAGACCTCACTAACAGAGAATTTGCCTTTCTTAAGTGGCCATTTCTCCCCAAATATCACTCTCAGCCTGCTGAACTCATCAATATTTGCTCCTCTGGTGTGCTGAGCCGTGAAGCGCTCAGCGAATCCCTGATGCTGCCCACGTTCCCTTCCTCCCTGCTCCACATTCATGACAAGAGGCTTCTTTTGTCTTCTTGACCTGCTGGCACTGGGGCCCCTCCTGGCTCTGCCCTCCACCCCTGGCTCCTGGTGAGCGGTGCTGAGGTTCTGCTTGGCAGAAATGTTCCTTCTACATGCTAGAAATTAGGGGCACATCCACTTTCAGTCACTGGACAGGGTGTGATGACCACTGGGGTCTTCCCCAGCTGTGAAGGTAATGGCTACCAAACAAGGATCTAACCTGCCTCCATGGGACTTTTAATGGGTTTTGTGAGGACCTGGACCAACCAGGGAGGAGAAAGGCTGTGCCAGCGTAACCATCACTCTGGACCTTGGCACTTCACAGACTGAGTGAAGGATGAATTTCAATGTGAATTAAGTTCAGAGCCAGGTAACACTCCCCACAAACACCCCCTCAGGCTCCAGCTCGGGGGTGATCCCATGAAAGACTCTGAGCCAAGTTAGTGTGAGATAAGGTAAAAAGTGCAAGTCCTTTAATATCAGGCCTAGAGCCCACAGGAATACATATTGATCTGAGCCTGGAACACTGATTTATATGGTTTTATAATATTGTCTACCCAATCCCCAGTTTACACATCTCAGTCCAGCCCCATCCTACCCCTGGTCACACCTCCTCAGGATTTGAGTCAGGGGTCAGTGGGACCCCCTCTTCATCATTTCTCTCCTTCTCATCACACATAGGGCTTGGAGCCTTTCCAGTGTTCTTACACCCAAGGCTGTTGGCTCATGTTTGTGTCTCATTCTGCAGGCCTGTGATATTTTTCAGCCTTCTACCTTGAAGAGAAGTCTAAACAGCTAAAAGAATTTGAGCTATTGATATGTGGCATGTCTAAACATTGAACTTAAACTGCTAGAAATATTAGCACATATCCAATAAAATATCTTCATTTTACTACAGTTGCAAGTACTTCTAAAACCTATAAAATCAGAAAAAAAATTAAAAAAAAATTAAAAATAACCCAAGAGCATCATGGGTTTTATTGTCTGTGTGTAGAATCATGGAATCATTCATGTTGGAAAAGCCCTCTAAGATCACCAAGTCCAACCATTCACCAGCACATCAAACCCCACCATGAACCCATGTCCCCAAATGCCACATCTACATGTCTCTTAAATGCCTCCAGGGGCAGTGACTTCACCACTGCCCTGGGCAGCTGTGCCAGGGCCTGGCCACCCTTTCCATGAAGAAATTTTCCCTAGTATCCAACCTAAACCAGCCTTGGTGCCACAGGAGGTTGTTGCTTCTTGTCCTGTAGTTTCTCTATTCACTGAGTTTTCCTTCCTAATCTTGTCTATTCTGCCCTTGAGTCCAGTGGCCTCTCAGCAGTCACCACATCCTTTGGCACAGGCAGCATCCAGGGAATGGGTGAGCCCCATCCAGGGAAACCCAGCTCCTTCTGTTTGTCTGAGCCACCTTCTGCTCCCATCCTTTCTGATCCTCTTATTCTTGTATAGGAAGAAAGGATTATCCAGGGATACCAATGGATTTGCTGTGGAAGGCTGTGCACAATCCTTGCTCTGCTCCAGCTTTCTTGCTCCTTACTCCAGACAATGAGATGGGAAAGGCCCTGATGGTCTCTCAGATGTGTTCACCTTCAAGCCTTGTTTGAAACATCTGCACCCAAACTGCCTTTGGACACATTGGGGTGCTTTTCCATCTTTCTTTCTCCCTGGGTAGTGGACAGTGAAGAGCTCTGGGCTTGGTTCCCATCTCCTGGTTGTGATTAGATGCTCAAGAGCTCAGCCTTGCCAGGGGAAGGGATCCCTCCAGCTCTCCCCCCAGCTATTATTGTTTGCTTTAGAGTGGTCTGGGACCCATTAGCAGGAGGCAAAAAAAAAAAAAATCACAGATAATAAAAAAAACAGAGCTCCTGATGATTTTTTAATGCAGTCTGGCTTCTATTTCAACAAAACACAAGCAGAGCGATCCTTCCCAAGGTTCCTGGAGAACAGACAGACACTGGGGTTTGACTGCACTCCACAGGCTGGGTGCTCTCACCTTGGGACACCAGAGAGGCCACATTTATCTCTTCAGCCCTCACCTTTTGTCCCTGCCACCTGCTCAGACCTGGGCCATTCCTGCATGGCATTTTTGCCTGTTTAGAAATATTTTCCTCTTCTGCTGTTCGATCCCAGAGTTCTGGGAGTGTTTCACGGTTCATTTTCTCCAGGAAGGGTTTTCTCCTTTAAATGCTCAGTGGTGCAGCCACTGAAATGTGAGTGGGCATTGCAAGCAAAGGGAAAAGGAGCTGCAAAAACAAAGCCCTGATTTCCCCTGGCCATACCAAGTTTGTTCTTCCCCGCAAGGTGCATGGCCAAGAAGGTGGCAGAGATCGGTTGTCCTTCCCTGTAACAAGGAGGTGTCCATAGGTACAACCAGAAGGGAAAAGCCATTCCAGGACTAGCCAGAAACTCTGGCTGCTAAAACTGATACTTTCTCATTTTCTTAGTGAACAGTAGAAGCAATTTGAGTGAAAAATTATCTGCCACACAGGTCTGTTTGATCATATCTGGGCAGGGTGGGGAGAAGTGGAGCCCAGCATTTATGGCCCAAGAGGTCCCTCCTGCTGTTGGAATCCCATCCAGAAGCAAGAAGAAGCCTCACTGAGCTTTGCCAGTCTCAGCATCTCACCTGGAGTGAGGGCCCTAATTACAGTGTCTCCACTTTCCTCCTCTGAAAAGGAAACCATAAATGTCCAGGCTCCCTCAGCCTTCATGGACCCCTTGGACTGGGAACTGTCCCCACCTGGCATTTAACCCTGGAAGGCGAATCTTTTCCAACTTTGTCCAGAGCTGATGGTGAGGACAGGCTGACTCCAGGTCCAAGTCATTCCCAAGAAGATTCCTTCTCTCTCCAGAGGGAACAAAGAGGTCCAGATCCAGCAGCACAGGAGTAAATCAAAGAAGACTTTGTGAACAACTCCTGGTTAAATAGCAAGAGGGCTCTGGACATGGCTTCAGTTTTGGAAGTGAACATCAGCCATTTCTCATACCCTTTCTATGGGCAGAGCTGGGATCTGGAGCCTGAGGGCTGGAAAAGCATCAGGACTGATGCTTGGTGTGTTACAGCTCCTCCTCACAACTCCTCACCTCCCAAAAAACCATGTGCAGCGCTTGGTGTGACCCAAGGGGCACATTGGGCAGGGCTGGGGAGCATCTCCTGCTGTGCTGTGTCAGGTTTTGGTGACCTGTGCTGCAAGACCAACAAGAAGCAGAGAGCAGAATGTGCTGCCAGAGCATCCAGGTCTGGCAAATCACTTCAAGATGTGAAGCTTAAGGAACCCAACACAGCTCCACCAACACAGGTGAAAAGGAGAGGCCATTAAATTTTGCAGGCACAGGGTGCTTGGTCAGGGCTTTTCTCTTCCATGCCATAAATTGAAAAATATGTTGGTAACATCCTTCTCTCTTCTGTCCTTGTCTGTAACTGATACATTCTGTCTTCAGGTTGGAAATACTAGCAATAATTCATATTTTGGCTTGATGTAGATATCTGGGTGACCTTTAGCAAGCTGTGATATATAGAAAAGCTGATTACATGTTCTTTGGTTTCATAGGAGGGATCAATAAGAATGAGATTATGAAAAAATACCATTTCATTTGGTTTAAACACATTCTGACAGTGTTTCTTCGAGAAACTCTTGTACCTCCAGTGCTGGGAACGAGGATTGGAAATCTGGAAGGAAGACCTTGCTGTCACAAACAGGACTTTAGACATAGCTGAAAAGCCCCTCGGTTAAGGAAAGAGATTGAGGGGCTGGAGCGGGGCCAGAGAAGAGCAACGAGGCTGGAGAAGGGACTGGAGCACAAGTGCTGTGGGGAGAGGCTGAGGGAGCTGGGGGTGTTCAGCCTGGAGAAGAGGAGGCTCAGAGGTGACCTCAGCACTGTCTGGAACTGCCTGAAGGGAAGTTCTGGCCAGCTGGGGGTTGGTCTCTTCTCCCAGGCACTCAGCAATAGGACAAGGGGGCACGATGGGCTCAAGCTCTGCCAGGGGAAATTGAAGTTGGAGATGAGACAAAAATCCTTTGCAGAGAGAGTGCTCAGGGATTGGAATGGGCTGCCCAGAGAGGGGGTGGATTCCCCATCCCTGGAGGTTTTTCAGCTGAGCTTGGCCGTGGCACTGAGTGCCATGATCTGGTAAAGGGACTGGAGTTGGACCAAGGGTTGGACTTGATGTTCTCGGAGGGGTTTTCCAACCCAATCCATTCTATGATTGTATGATTCTGTGATTTGTCCAACCTATAAACATCTAAGAATCTTCCTTCTCTCAGTGCTTGGTTGGAGAGAAGGAGCTGAGGGCCCTGAGAGCAAATTTGACCCCACAGGAGAGAAGAGTCTGCTGCTCTTGCAGCTCTGGGTGGAGGTTGTTCTCTACCACCGTGGTTTCTGTTCTAAGCCTCCCCATAGCACTGCATTTCCTTGTGACCTTCCTCTTGGTGAGGTGCAGCTTGTTGGAACAGCTCTCCTTGATTTCAGTTTGTTGGAACAGCTCTCCTTGATTTCAGCTTATTGAAACAGCTCTCCCTGATTTCACCTTGTTGGAAAAGCTCTCCTTGATTTCAGTTTGTTGGAACAGCTCTTCCTGATTTCAGCTTGTGGGAATAGCTCTCCCTGATTTCCATCAGCAGCATTTTCCATGGTAGTTCAGGTCTGGGCAGTAGAAGCCTCATGGCCAAGCTCTGGACTAAGTGCAACCACAGTGCAAGTGCTGGGGAACAAATCAGGAAAGGCTGTGAGTGGGTGGGTGGGTTTGTCCTCCACCTCCAGACCCCACAGGTGCTGGTTTGACTGGGAACTCCACACCTGGGACAGGACTTGCCTCTGACAGTCACAGCTAATCTGAAGGTCCCTGTGTTCTCCTGGGCTGGTGTGATGCTCTGTCTGTGCACACAGGTCACCCCCAGCCTTCCTGCTTCAGGCAGGATGAGGACAGAGCTCTCCTTCCCTCTGGGAATGCTCTGCCAGCTGGCAATGGGAATGTTTGCTGTCTTCTACAGGCTGATGGTGGGGTCTAAGGGATCTATGAGGGCATTATGAACACATTGCAGTCCATCTCCAGCAGGAAATCCGCTCTCCCAGACCCTCCTGCTGCACATTAAACTTGACTTCCTTCACAGTCTGTGGAGACTGAGCCAAAGCAGCTCTTGGTCCCTGGAGCTTTGGGAGGAAGACCAAACCAAGCTGTCGTGCTGTGAGGGCTTCCTGAGGCCAATGAAATAATCCCCTGCAGTGCCCTCTGGGAGGATGAAGCCCCTAAATAGCCCCTCACTGTGC
>JAJPCS010000045.1:1187391-1202223 GCA_021164005.1 Willisornis vidua nigrigula | reverse complement strand
ATGGGATGATCTACTCAACAGTTGGTCTGCTGACACCTGATGTGATGCACCTTTCTCAGAGGGGAAAAAGAGTTCTGGCACAGGAGCCAGTGGGGCTTGTGGACAGAGCTTTAAACTGGCTTGGAAGGGGGAAGGGACAAAATCAGGCTCATCAGTGATGCTGTGCCAAAAGGAGCACTAATGGGGTCCCTCAGTCTGCCTCAGCAGGTGTTCCCTACAGTGCACCACACCTGAAATGTTTCTACACAGTGCACCAGCATGAGGGACAAACCAGAGGAGCTCAAAGCTTTGGCCCAGTCCCAGAGGTTTGACATCACTGGCATAAGAGAAACCTGGTGGGATGAGTCCTGTGACTGGAGTGCCCTGTTGGATGGTTACAGGCTCTGCAAGAGGGATGGGCAGGGCAGAAGAGGTTGGGGCTGGCATGTTAAGTAATGGAAGGGCTCACAGCTGGCAATGGCACAGTTGGGTGTCTCTGGGTAAGAATCAAGGGGCAAACAAATAATGTGGATGTCACTGTGGGAGTCTGCTCATCAGCCAGGATGATGACCCCAGTGAGTTATTCTTAGAGAAACCAAAGGACACTTCCAAGTCAATGGCCCTTGCCCTTATGGGGACTTCAACCTGCCAGAAATTAATTGGGAGCATCACACAGCTGGTACAGCCCAGGGCAGAAGGTTCCTGAAAAACCTGGATGGCAACTTTATGAAACAGGTCCTAAGGGAGCCGACTCAGAAGGGACCTTGTAGGGCCCTTTCATCTGGGCCTGTTCTTTGATTCTGTGGCTCTGTGGTCTGCCCTTTTGTGCCCACAGGAATCCTCCCCAGGGATGATTATCCTGCTCTGGGTGAGCAGCTGTGCTGTCACACACATCCCTTTGCACACAGAAAGCCAGTGATTATCTCATTTGGTTGGTTTCCCTCTGAGATAAATGGATTGTTCTGGGTCTCCCAAGAGTTTGTGGATACCTCTGCAAACACCTGGAGAGTCTGCTCTGACTTCTGGGTGGTCCTATGGGAGGATTATGGGACTGAGCTCAGTCCTACTCTGTCCTTGAGCTCAGTCCTTCTCTGTCATTGACATGTGACAAAGTCTTTATGTGGCAGAGGAGGAAAACCACAGAGTTACAGAATCCCAGGATATGCTGAGCTGGAAGGACCCACAAGGATTAGCCAGTCCAGCCCTCAGCCCTGCACAGGACCAGCCCCAGGAGTCACACCCTGTGCCCCAGAGCATCATCCAAACCCTCCTGGAGCTCTGGCAGCCTTGGGGCTGTGCCCACTGCCCTGGGGAGCCTGGTCAGTGCCCACCACCCTCTGGGGGAAGAGCCTTTTGCTGAGATCCAACCTGACCCTGCCCTGACACAGCTCCAGCCCATTCCCTGGGTGCTGTCCCTGCCCTGACACAGCTCCAGCCATTCCCTGGGTGCTGTCCCTGGTCCCCACAGAGCAGAGCTCAGTGCCTGCCCCTCCTCTGCCCCTCCTGTACCTGCAGTGAGGTCTCCCCTCAGTCTCCTCTTCTCCAGCTGAACCCACCAAGTTCCCTCAGTGTCCTCACACCTTCCTCTCCAGGCCCTTTCCCATCTTCATGTCCCTCCTCTGGACACTCTCTAATGATTTAGTCTTTTTTATACTGTGGTGACCAAATCTCTCTTCCTGGTGCACAAACCTCTTACATTTATTATAAATGTTTTTTCTTTCCTAACAGGTGCAAAAAAAAAATGCAGAGAAATGAAGTAATTGTAGGGTTTTTTCTAAAAGAGCTTTTGTAGTCCAGAAGGGAGAGCAATACACCCAGCTTTGCAAATAAGGGGAAACACACGAAAGACTTCAACAAACTGTTTTGATTCAATACTAATTAATCAAAGGCATAAATAAAAACTTGCTGTGCCTAAACTTGGAGTGAGAACTGATTTCTAAGACTGATATCACACAGAACTTTTGTTTATCTTGTCCCACTTATAATAGTAGGAAGGAGATCTACTCAGTTATACCAGTTATATTCTCAGGCTGTCCCTGGTGGTGGAGACAAGACTTCTTATCACTGACATATCCCTTCACAGGATGGAGAAACCTCTCCCAGCTGTGCTTGACAATTTTCCTTGTTAGTCCTCCCATGTCTCAGAAGCCTCCAGGCCACTGCACTTCTCTCTGTCCACTTCATTTCCCCCCCCCAGACATGGAAGAAAGGCCCCAGGCTGGTTCCAGGCTGCAGGAACACCTGCTCCTCCTGTATTATCCTCCTGAAGGAGTGTGAGATGTGACCTGGAAGCGGCAACAGGAAGTAATTTAGGGTGAGAGTAAGAGGATCATCTTTCATCTGATACCCTCAGAACAAAAGCTGGTGATCTGGCCCTAAGACACACAGTGTGTTCTTTCTGAAGCAGTGCTCCCACTTCCCATGGAATTGTCAAACTCCTCAGCAGGAGGCAGCAGGTCAGTGGGTACCTTGACATGAGGTTTGAGAGGAGCATTGCAGGGGGCTGGGAGGTGAGAAGTGGGCGGTGGTGGCACTCCCAGCTCCACAAAGAATGCCCCAACTCCTGCAGTTATTTCTGGAAAGGTGGGTGACCACGAACACTGGCAGCACCACACACTGCTTGTGCTGTCCCCTCGTATCCCAGAAGATCTCCAGAGCTTCATAGGATCACACAATGGCTCAGCTTGAAAGGAATCTTAAAGACCATCTTGTTCCACGCCCTGCCATGGGCAGGGACACCTTCCCCCACCTCAGGTTGCTCCAAGCCCCATCCCACCTGGCCTTGGACACTGTCTCAGGGATGGGACAGCCACAGCTTCTCTGAGCACCCTGTGCCAAGGCATCCCCACCCTCCCAGGGTAGGATTTCTCTCCAATATCCCACCTAAGCCTGCCCTCTGTCAGTTTGAAGCCATTCCCCCTTGTCCTGTCACTCCAATTCCTGATGCAAATTTGAAAATCCTGCAATTCAGACACAAGCCTGGTCCCCAGGGCTGATGGAGCAGCTCCAGGTCAGGCTGCTGAGCACATGGAGCTTTAGCTTGACCTCTCCTCCCCAGGGGGACAGCGCTCAGGTCCCACCATGAACTTTCCCCGTCACTCAGTGTGACAGTTTGACATGATCTTCATGGCATTCCTGGTTCGTTGCACCCTCTGTGGGTTTAAATAAACTTGCCAAATGCTCCTTGTTCCTGCCTTAAGGAATGTGCTGTTTTGCCTGCAGGTACATGAGCACATAATCCACTGAACTCAGTGTTTAAAGCTGATGTTGGGCTGTCACCATGAAAGCTTATTGTTGCCATGAAATCATATATTGGGTTGTTAGGAGTGTATAGATGGGAGTTTACTCCTATTTCATATCCTGCACTTTAATTGAAATGTTTTCCCATCATTTTAGTTGAATCCATTAAAAGAAAAGCCATTCCAGTCGTATTTCTTTACAAAAGACCATCAGTGAAAACAGGAGGATACAGGAAATCCAAATCCATCATCCTGTTCACAGGAATGACAAACCCAGCAAGTGGGAGGGGTGGACCAGATGAACTTTAAGGTCTTTTCCAACCAAACCACTCCAAGATTCCATGAAGTTTATCCAGGATTAAAGGCTCTGTCATGAGGCTCTAACAGGTGTTGTGCAAACCACTGGAAATGCAGCGAGTTTTTTTGGGAGGGCTCAAGCCAAGCACCTCAATTCTCTTTTGAAAGTTATTTGTAGCATTTAAAAAGGGCATAAATTATTAGGATTGTCTAGTGGGGACTGTGAGGTCTGGCAATGAAGCAGCTCATCCCCTCCTTGCCTGGGTTCACTGCCAACCATGTCCTTCACCCCACTGCCAACATCCTCCTCTCTTCTGAATGAACCTTAGAGTGGCTCCCACCCACCTCTCCCTGATTTCAAGAAAGTCCAGTCAAGTGTTTGCTTGTCTGAACATTTCCCATCCTTGTTTATATTATTTGCTGTGGGTTCTGACCTGGCCCAGATCTGCCCATGTTCTCTGCAGTGCTTTGCACAGTGCACAAGGGTTGCTGGAGTTATCTCTACAATCCTAACCCAGCTCTGAGGGATCAGAGGTGGGGAATGAGGCAGAGCTGGGGCTTGGCCCAGCTTTGAGTTGATCTGGGGTTTTCTGCAGGCAGAAAAGGGATTTAGATGGTTTCAGCTGCCCACAGAGATGGAATAGCCACCTCAGGGATACCACCCTGGGCGGGTCAAAGTCCTTCAGGAGTGCCTGTGACCTTGGAATTCCTCTGTGTTATTCCCAACCCTGTGTGCACACCCCAGATAGATTCAGGTACTTCCAATATCACGGGCTGAGGGTAGAACATCATAGAAAGATTTGGGTTGGAAGGGACCTGAAAGACCATCTCGTTCTACCCTCTGCCATGGGACACCTTCCACCATAGGATTTTGAAGGCAAGAGAAATTCTTCCATGTGAGAGTTCATGTGCTCTTTCCACACAGCTTTGACATGAATTGAATGCCCAGAGACATTTCCAGAAGGTTCCAAGAGGAGCTGTGCTGGTTTAAAGGTAAACCAGTAGGAGAAACAAATCCAACACAAAAGAGATTTTTAAGTCAGAGTTACAATTTAATAACAATATTACAATAAATGCAATGACACAAAGAGAAATTGGTTTAACCCCCAACCCCAGCAGTGTAACCCACCCCCTGGGGCACAAACACAGGGGGGTTTGGTGGCCCCTGTGCTGAGCCCCACGTGGTTCCCCCGAGTCCAAAGGAAAAGGAAGGGACAAACCTGTTGGTGCAGATGATGGCACAGTCTGGTGGAGAGTGGTGGGCTCCTCCTGGCCAGGGTCTGCTCATCCTCTGGATCCAATGAGTGGTCCCAGAAGTCCCCAAACCCCAAGATTCTGTCCCCTCAGGCCCAGGTGGGAGCCCCCAGTGCCTCCCCCAGGACAGGGAGTTCCACACTGGGGGATCTGACTCTGGCAGTCAGGGGGCATTTTGGAATCGTTGCTGGCCCATGGGCAGAGCTGAGCCCTCAGGTGGGTGTGGAGGTGCCAAGGAGTCCCTGCAGGGCAGTTCTCCCAGCTCCTCTGCCAGGCTTCTTTCCCAGCCAGCTCCCAGCCTGAGGGCTCAGCTGTGCCCTGGGCAGCTGCTGCCAATGGGCCCTTGGGAACAGTTGCTGGGCAATGGCTCAGAGGGTTTAGAATGCCCAGCTTTGGTCACACCCACACAGGGACAAACTGGTTCCAGCTTGGTGAATTGGGACAGGAGCTTTGAGCCCATCTCACTCCTCCCGTGTTCACAGGCATTGCTGGAGAACTTTTCCTACCTGTCCTTTCCCAGTCACCCTTTCCCTGCCCGCCTTTCTGAAAGAATTCCAGTTCTGTGCACTCCTCCTGAGTCATTGAAACCCAGGCAAAGCCATTCCCCAGGCTGGAATGGGGCACAGAAACGCGCTCGGTGCCGGAGTGTTTGCGCTGTGGCTCCGAGCCAGAGGCAATTAGCAGCCAACATGAATCTCTCCTGCTCGCCACTCAACCATGAGCAAATGGCACTCCTTGTCCTGGGGGTTAAGGAATGGCAGTTTAGGCTGTCAAGTCGTGCTCAAGTTTGCTGATTGAAGGGCTTTGGGGCTGTGCTATTACAAAAACTGTGTTGGAAAAAAGTGCTTTTAATCCCTGTTTTATGAGGCAGGCGCTGGAAAGAGGCAGAGCCATTTCTTTCTGGAGAAGTAGCAGAATCAGCAGCTAGCGACAGGAACGCGTTTGTACCCTCCACTTTGAACAAAGTCAAAGTGGAAACTACAAATAAAGGTGTTTGTGAACTTCTGAGGGCTCCTCCAGATGATCTTGGGTTTTCCCCAGCCCCAGAATAACACCTCAGTGGGCTGTTTGTGACCCTCGTGCTGCAGCCCCGTTTCTCTCTCTCTCTCTTGTTCTTTTCTCCCCTTTTTCACCCTCTGATGTGGTTTTCTGTTGTCATTTGTCTCAGGCTGCTCCTGGAGATGCCGTGTCCCCCGGGGACAGGGCAAAGGAGCAGCTCAAACTGCACCACCAAAACTGCACTGAAGTAACTTTTATTGCAGGGCTGAGAAGCTGCTCTGCTGGTTTAACAAACTCCAGCCAGTGTCACACTCCTGATGCATCCAAAAACTCTGCCACTCCACGTGGCCTGTGGGATGAGG
Organism: Willisornis vidua nigrigula; assembly: GCA_021164005.1. Lineage (NCBI taxonomy): Eukaryota > Metazoa > Chordata > Aves > Passeriformes > Thamnophilidae > Willisornis > Willisornis vidua. Next base: position 1,196,093 of record JAJPCS010000045.1, on the reverse strand, counting down.
GGCTGAGCTGGACCTCTTAAATTGACCACAGGCAAGACTCCAGGTACACTGAGATTTGCTTTGCCTCTGAGGAGAAGCTGTGCTTGTGCTTTATAAAGGACTCTGTGCATTATTTGAGCTCCCTGTCCCCTCCTCCTGCTCTCCCCAGGCCTTTCTGACCTGTTGTTTCTGCTTTGGGGTCTTTTTCCACCTCAGTCCATCACCATCTCCTCCAGCTCCTGTAACTCTCCAGATTTCACAGAAATAAAGCTCAGGGGGCCTGTCTTAATGAACATATGAACATCTCAGCCACTTTCAACCTCAGCTGCTGGAAGAAAGGAGCCTCCAAAACACTCAACCTCCTAAAAGCATCCAAGGGAGAAGGGAGAAAGTGCCACATGAGCAATACCCCCACGGGGAGGGGGAACTCGACTCACAGGCCATTGCACCCTCATCTCCCCTACCTAAAGCAATACAGGTCATTCAGACGTGGCTGAGATATAGAAAACAAGCCACTTCAGAAGGAAAGCCATTTTTTTCCCAAGTCATGATGAGGCACAAGGGGCAAATACATCCTGAAATGCCTGGGAAAAGCTGCGTGGGAAATCAGCAAACAAATGGGAAAGAAGAACAAAAAATGGACCCAGAAAATAAACTTTTCAAAGCTGGGGACAGTTCAAGCTACCTCCTAATTTTCTCCAGGCTTTATAGCATGTTAATGAGCAGAATGGAGAAATGAATCACCATCTTGTGATGCAGAGAGGCTGAGGAAGAAGAGGCATTTCAGCTGGTTCTATCCTCTAAAGCTTAATTCCTACGTGTTACCTTGCTTTAATTGTTTTCTTGAGTCCTCACTGACAGACATTAAACCCTTTTCCTTCCTTCCAGTAACAAAAAAATGGTTGAAGCTCAGCAAGGTGAGAAATGAAGATGTGGCTTTTCTTTTATAAAGCTTCTTTAGCACAGGGTGGGGAATTACAGCAGCACCCGAAGGGTTGGCAGCAAAGATCAGGAGGTGAGGAAATCAATCGAGGAAGGGCACCTGAAGCTGCTGCTGCTTTTCCTCAGCTCTGTCCCAGTGGAGGGTGTGGGCTTGTTTCTGCTCTGTTTTGGTGGCTGGGAAGGAGGGAGATCTCCCACTCTGGCTTGGGGACACCTGGGGTATGGAAGGCTTCCCATTTTGACACTCACACAACCTTCTATTCAAGCCTCTCCTGGCAAAAACACAATGATTTCATGTAAAGTGAAAGTCAAAACTAAACGAGGAGCAAAATCAACCCCGACTGTTTTTACCTCATGGAAATGAAACATTTTGATACTGTCAAAACAAACCGAGAAAGTTGAAACAATCTGTTTTGATACTTCCCGGTTGAAATCAACACGTTTCCTTCAAAATGTTTTGATTTCAGTGTGACTGCATTTTCCTGTGGGGGTAAAAGATCCCACAACACTCGTCTGAGATGGTTCCTACCAGCTCCTGTGTTGAACTCACTGCAGGAACCTCAGAGCAGGTCTAGAGGTCTGGTGAGGGAGCAAAGTACCACCAGAACAGAGACTGGAAATGCTTCCATTATTGCTGTGTTGGGATAGAAAAGAAGGAAAAGCATCCAGAGCCTTCTGTGTGTTCCCTCAGACTGAGAGTGTGACCCTCAGGAAAACAGGATGATGGTGGTGTCTCATCCTCTGTGACCTTCAGATGGAAAGTGTCCTGCAGAAGCCACTGGACTCTGTGCAGGGATAAAGGGATGAGGGGGTGGAGGGTTATCAGACACCAGAACAGGAATTTGCAGAGGTAAATTACTTCAAATGTAGAGAAAACACAGAAGAAGGAATAGGAGGGAGTTGCCACCAAACCCTCCTTAGAAAGACAAGGAAGGACTGAGGCAGGAGGTGAAATTAATCTCAATTAATCAATTCTCAATTAATCAATATCTCAATTTATTTCCTGAGGATGCTCATGGAGTCCATGTCAGATCCTCATCCCTAGCTGCAGACCACCACAGCAGGAAAAGCTCCTTGGGGCCAGGATCTGAAGGACTGGCCTTGTGGTGACTGCTCAGTCTCCAGCCCTATCAGTGGCAACACCACAACCAGATGCTGTCACCAAACAATGCAGGGGAAGGTACCAAGGCTCCTGGTTCACACCTAAACCCAAGGAAAAGCTGAGGAGCAGCTCCTGTTCCTCTGTCTCTCTGCAACCCTTTTCGGTAAGCAAATCCCCCAGGGGAGGTCAGTGGGCTGGAAATCAATCCCAGGGCTTTGGATGTGGTCCCAGCCCCTGGGAGTGTGGATTCCATGCCCTGCTGCAGCCTCACGTTCAGGAGCATCTCCCCCCTCCATCCCCAGCTGCTTCACTCTGATCATCCCAGAACAAAAGGCAAACTTTGCTCTGCTTTTCTTTCAACTGCACTCTTTGACAGCCCAGATGCCTCTGATTCCCAATTCTTGGCACGTGGATGGATAATGTACATGGAGACAGGCATGGACTTCATGACATTCCTGCACTGTTATTATCTCTTGATCTCCTGATGGCATAAAGCAGATAACTCCTTTCTGTGTGTGCTCTGCTCAGCCAGGGTCACCCAGGCTGCCCTCAGGAAGGAGGACTTCCCCCTCGTGCTCCACCACCCAGTAATGATGGAGCTGCTCTGGGGGTCACACTTCAACCATCCTCTCGTCGTGGTGGAACAGGGATATCATTACCTTCACAACAAGGTCAGAGCTCTTCCCTATGGTAATTAATCAGTGAAATTAAATGGTTTGCTCAGCTAATATCAGACCCTGGGAAAGCAAGGCCCTTCTTAAAATGCAGCAGGGAGCCTTAGGGGTCTGAGAGTACCTCTAAAGCTCAGCCCTGGGCTCTGTCCTGGCTGTTGCAGCCAGGTTTCTCCCTTCAGGCAGGTGGTCATTGCTGCTGGGAAGGAGGAATTAGCCAGAGCCTTCAAGGTCTCATTCACAGATGAGAAAAGTTTACACAGGGACCCCTGTGGACATTTACAGGTTTTGAATGAAGGTGTAGGAGGTGTTGGCTGCTTGAAATCATGGAATACTTTGAGTAGGAAAGGACCTTGAAGGTCATCCAGTCCCACCCCCTGCCATGGGCAGGGACACCTCCCACCAGCCCAGGGTGCTCCAAGCCCTGTCCAACCTGGCCTTGGACACTCCCAGGGATGGGGCACCCACAGGTTCTCTGGGCACCCTGTGCCAGGGCCTGCCCACCCTCCCAGCCAGGAATTCCTTCCCAATATCCCACGTAAATCCAAATAGTGGGTTTAGGTTTAGAGCAGGGAGCAGGTCTAGGAGGTAGAAACAACTTTCTTGGCTGGGCTGGGACTTGGATGCCTTGGGCTGGATGTGAATTCTGCAGGGAAAGGCTGAACTCAGACAGTCCTTGCTGACAGCAGAGTCTGTGACAGGATCCATCTTCTCCTAAAACAGGAAAAAGAATTAAAACTCTCCTCTGGTTCGATGATTCCCTCTCTCAGCTCCATTAACTTTATTGAGTCAACTCCACGGAGTCCCAGGGAGAGCAGCTCTCCTGGAGGCACCGACACCAGGGAAGCCCACGTGGGGCATGATGGAGCCAACACCAGGGGGGTGGGTTCTGACCTGGACAGACTCTGGGCCCTGGTTTGCCCTTTTGTGCTCCTTCATCTCACTGGAAAGCAGAAGCTGCCCCCATTAATCAACAACTTCATCCCCAGAAGGAGAGACAAATCGCCATAACTTATCCTGAATCCACCTTCTGGGGAGATGGCACCTCTTCAGACCCTTTTCTTTAGCAGGAAGGAGGGGAAATGTTCTCTCTTATCCAAACCCATGAGGCAGGGGTGGCTTTGGCACAGCTTGCACAGCCCATGTGCCAACCTCCTCCCCCTGCCCACTGGAGGAGCTTCCAGCAGCTTTCAGAGCTGTGGGGCTGAGCATCCAGCTGCAGGTTGGGATGGAAGGAGACCTCGTGGTGTGGGACAAGCCTGGCCCTTGGCCCTGAGCCTTTTATTGAGTCTTGTCTATTTGGGCTTGGCCATGACCATCATACCCAAAGCCCAGCTCTGATTTCTCAGGGGTTTTATAACTCAGCTCTGAGTGATGGAGCAAAGTCAGAGACACATCCTGACACAGATGTGAGAGTCTGTGAGAGACCTTCAGGAGCCATGAAAAAGGGTTTGTCCCTCCTGTTTACCCTCAGGCACAGGGTGTGACTCTTGGGGCTGGTCCTGTGCAGGGCTGAGGGTTGGATTCACTGATCCTTTTGGGTCCCTCCCAGCTCAGCCTGTTCTGTGATCCTGATTCTGTTTTCCCAGGATCACACTACAACTTCCAACACTTCCCTTTCATTGAGTGTTTTTCCCCAAACTGACTGGTTTGGTTGGGGTTATTTTTGCAATCCCCATTCCTGCAGCTTTAATTTCTTCCCTTCCAAACCAGAAGATTTCTGTGAGAGCACCACTTTGGCCACCAAACTGAATTCCATTTAACCTTTTGAATGCAAACCAGCAGCTTGTTGATAGCACGAGGTGTGGCGGGTTATTGCTCTGCAATGGACTGTCCTGATGGCTCAGATATGGCCTATTTTATTGGGAATTTTCAGCTGTTCTTCAGAGATTCCAATCTCCTCTCTCTGCACCACAAGGTTACTGCGGAATGGCTGCGTCCCTCAGAGTTAGATAACAATTATTGACAGATATAAATAGATATTTTCACCAGCAATATTGTTTAGTGTGCTAAATGCTGCTTTAATTTGCTGCTTCAGTTTAAAGTGAATTCCTGTCATGCACAGAGCAAAATAGATCAATTATATTACTCCTAATTATTGTTATTATTTTCAACTGTGCTTCTCAAGCAGATTTACCGAATTTGTCAATCCAGCTCGTTCACCTTCTCAAACCCAAACCCTGCAGCCCTGCATGCAAATGAGCCTGGATTGTCAACGAGCAACCACGATAATTGCAACTCTTTTGTGGTTATCTCACCCCAGACAGTCCTGATTTATCATTCCTAGGCCTAAAGGCCCCAACATCTTCATCTTCCCAAAGTACTGATACATAGTCCTATACACTAAGAGCCAATATCTTGCATTTTTGCAATCCTTCCTGTCAGAGTCAGAATAAATAGGGACAAATATAAATATTTTGGGAGAAAACATATTTACAACCTGGCCAGAAATTTCTTGCTGAAAAACCCGACTTTTCCAGCAATATTTTGAGATAGTATGTTAAAATATCAGCAAATATCTTCATTTTCTCCCTGGCTCTGATAAATAGCCTTTTATATATGTGTGTCTAGCCCTAAAATAAGAGTTCAAACCCCATAAACTATGGGCCTCCTCTCCTGCCTGCCTGTAACTGCAGCTTTTCTCCATCAGGGTTGCTTTATCAGAAGGTCATAAATCACAGCCATTCCCATTAGGGAGGGTGAGCCCGATAGGGCTGTGCCAGGGCAGGTTCCAGCTGAAGGTATTCATTTTATTTACTCTTTTGGCTCCAATAATCCATCTGAGGTCAAATATATGAATGTGTAAACCAGCCTCAGACCTCGGAAAAAAATAGTGATATAACCCTGGTAATGGAGGCGCAGAAATCCTGTGTTTGGGAAGGTTTCTGAGGTCTCTGGGTGTTTTGGTTCCCTCTGGAAGTGACACTGAAAAGCACGAGGTGGGGGAAAATTAAAGAGGTGAAAAGTAAAAACCAGAGGCTGTTGTGCAATGTGGAAAGTGAAGAAGAGCATCAGCCCATGGAAGACCAGGACAGGTGGGACAGGCCTGGGGAAGGCAGGAAAAGTGAAAGCACAGACTGTCCCAGTTCAGCAGGTGGGACCAGTCTATCCCTGTGTGGGTGTGACCAAAGCTGGGCATTCTAAACCCTCTGGGCCATTGCCCAGCAACTGTTCCCAATGGCCCATTGGCAGCAGCTGCCCAGGGCACAGCTGAGCCCTCAGGCTGGGAGCTGGCTGGGAAAGAAGCCTGGCAGAGGAGCTGGGAGAACTGCCCTGCAGGGAGTCCTTGGCACCTCCACACCCACCTGAGGGCTCAGCTCTGCCCATGGGCCAGCAACGAGTCCAAAATCCCCCCTGACTGCCAGAGTCAGATCCCCCAGTGTGGAACTCCCTGCCCTGGGGGAGGCACTGGAGGCTCCCACCTGGACCTGGGGGGGAGAGAATCTTGGGGTTTGGGGACCTCTGGGACCACTTCTTGGATCCAGAGGAGGAGCAGACCCTGGCCAGGAGGAGCCCACCACTCTCCACCAGACTGTGCCATCATCTGCACCAACAGGTTTGTCCCTTCCTTTTCCTTTGGACTCAGGGGAACCACGTGGGGCTCAGCACAGGGGCCACCAAACCCCCCTGTGTTTGTGCCCCAGGGGGTGGGTTACACTGCTGGGGTTGGGGGTTAAACCAATTTCTCTTTGTGTCATTGCATTTATTGTAATATTGTTATTAAATTGTAATTGTGACTTATAATTTCCTTTATGTTGGGTTTGTTTCTCCTGCCAGTTTCCCTTTAAACCAGCACAGGGCAGCTCTCAGCCCTGCAGAGGGGCTGCCAGGGCAGGGCAGAGGGAGAAGTGCAGAGGGCAGGGCTCCTACATCAGCAGCTCTTTCACCTCAGGATTGTGCCACTTCAGAGCATATCACTGAGGGATGGAAAATTCACCCAGGAAAACGCTGAGGGGAAGCAGCATCTGCCTCAGCTCAGGGTGTTTGGTGGGAGCAAAGGCCATGGGATCAGGAGGAATGAGGGGAAATGATGGCTCACCCCCTGAGTTATGGGATGGGAAGGTGCTCCTGCCCTCCCCCTCCCTGCTCTACCCATCTGCTTTAATCCCAAATATTAAGCCATTAGAAAGCATCCAAAAGAGGGCAACAAAGATGGGGAAGGCCCTGGAGGGGCAGGTGTGAGGACACTGAGGGCGCTTGGTGGGTTCAGCTGGAGAAGAGGACACTGAGGGGAGACCTCATTGCAGGTACAACTTCCTTGGCAGGGGCAGAGGAGGGGCAGGCACTGAGCTCTGCTCTGTGGGACCAGGGACAGCACCCAGGGAATGGCTGGAGCTGTGTCAGGGCAGGGCCAGGTTGGATCTCAGGGAAAGGTTCTTCCCCCAGAGGGTGGTGGGCACTGACCAGGCTCCCCAGGGCAGTGGGCACAGCCCCAAGGCTGCCAGAGCTCCAGGAGGGTTTGGATGATGCTCTGGGGCACAGGGTGTGAGTCTTGGGGCTGGTCCTGTGCAGGGCTGAAGGTTGGACTTGATTGTCCTTGTGGGTCCTTCCAACTCAGCAGATCCTGTGGAGTTTCCCAGTGCACTCAGAAGCTGCAAACCCCTCTGGTTTGTCCCCCAGGCCAACAACATCCTTCCCCCTCCTTCAAGGGGAAGGTGCCAACAGGTTCTCTGCACGTTTTCAGACACCACATTCCCAGGCTGTGCCCACGATGTGATTGGGAGGGCAATGCCTGGTGCCAGCTGTGAGCATGTGGCACGGTACCAGCTGGAGCAGTGGGATGCAGAGCCCTGAGCATGGGAGGGGCACACGGAGCGCTTCGCTCCAGCAGATTGCCAATTCTACACAGCTCCATCTCTCCAAACCCATGTAATGAGGAGAAGATGTTTAAAGCAACAAAAAGAGAGAAAATGTAATAAATGCAAAAGAGAATTATGTGGAAAATGCACTGAAGGAGTGTTTTCCTCGCTGCTGAGATGCTTACAGTCTACTTGCTTCATGAATATTTAGGAACAAGAAGGTTGGCTCCAAATGTCAGAGTGAATGGACACAGTTTGCCTTTCTATAAATATTCCATTTTATTCCAAGACAGCAGAATGCAGGAGAGGAGCAGCTCAGACCTCGAAAGCCCCATCTCTTGCTCCTGGAAATTGGTTTATTTGGACTGTAAATTCTTCTGGGCTGCGTGATAAAGAGACTTTGCTTTCATCTCCCACGGAGGTTGCCAAATCCCAGTGATAGGCTGGCCTAGAAAATAAAGGGGGCATTGCTGTAAATATTTCACAGCCTTTCTGGAACCAGGACCAACAACTGCTAATGCTGCAGTGAAGTGAAATCCAGGGACTGGTGCTATCGGAGTGTTGTGTGGGAGATGAGCCTCTTTTATTGGCATCCAGTAAGGGAAGATTTTTGTCCTTGGAAACAAACACTCTGAGGACAAAACATACTCATTTTGAGTGGAATTTGAAGAGGAGTTGTAAATCAGATGTAAATTACAACATTGTATTAGTGGTCCTATCCTGCTCCTGCAGAGTCAATGGGGGGTTCTCTCATTCCTAAAGAGGCTGGTCGAGTTTCCTGCCTCTGGTTGGGTTTCCTGCCTCGAGTTGGGTTTCCTGGCTGTGGTTGGGTTTCCTGCCTCTGGTTGGGTTTCCTGCCTCTGGATGGGTTTCCTGCCTCTGGTTGGGTTTCCTGGCTGTGGTTGGGTTTCCTGCCTCTGGTTGAGTTTCCTGCCTCTGGTTGGTTTTCCTGGCTGTGGTTGGGTTTCCTGCCTCTGGTTGGGTTTCCTGCCTCTGGTTGAGTTTCCTGCCTCTGGTTGAGTTTCCTGCCTCTGGTTGGTTTTCCTGGCTCTGGTTGGGTTTCCTGCCTCTGGTTGGTTTTCCTGGCTCTGGTTGGGTTTCCTGGCTGTGGTTGGGTTTCCTGCCTCTGGTTGAGTTTCCTGCCTCTGGTTGGGTTTCCTGCCTCTGGTTGAGTTTCCTGCCTCTGGTTGAGTTTCCTGCCTCTGGTTG
>JAJPCS010000045.1:1176824-1187381 GCA_021164005.1 Willisornis vidua nigrigula | reverse complement strand
CTCTGGTTGAGTTTCCTGCCTCTGGTTGAGTTTCCTGCCTCTGGTTGGTTTTCCTGGCTCTGGTTGGGTTTCCTGGCTCTGGTTGGGTTTCCTGCCTCTGGATTGGTTTCCTGCCTCTGGTTGGGTTTCCTGGCTCTTCAATCAGCTGAGAGGAGCTTTGCTGGTCTGGACAGGAGGAGAAGTTGGAATTTCAATGGGCAATGGGAGATGGGAACAGTATCTTTGCAAGGACAGGCAGAGCAGGATCAAACACCTCAACCCAGGCAAAACAGGAACCTCACCAGAGGAGACAGCAGGAGGATCCCTCTCCTCTTGTCTGCTGACTGTGAAGGAGATTTACAATTTTTCCTGAACCCTGTCCACTTCCAGGCCCTGCTGACACCTGTATCCAATAGGAAAGAGCTCACAATTCATTAGAAATCACTTATTTGATGAATTAGGGTTGGGTTTTTTTTCTTGTTTTGAAATTTCCTGGGAGCAGCAGAGTGATTTTCTGAGTCCTGCAACTTTGAAACGCTTGCTGAGTAATTTCTGCAGGGAAATCTTGGCCAGCAGACAGAATTCCCAGGCAGTTGCCATGAATAGGTGAGAATTCCATGTGCTAAATCATAGTGGCTTGGAGGTGAGTGGCCTCTCACCCATGGCAGTCCCACCCTGAACCTGCAGATCCCAAAAATGCCACTCAGGAATTACTGATTGACAGGTCTTTGGGGCAGAAATGGTCCCCAGGTTGGCTTGGGACAAGGGTCCCCAAACTGTGGAAGCTGTTGGTGTCCCTGAGAGGTGCTGAGAGTTCCCACCTCGTGCTGGGCTTCCTGATCATCCTGTTTGGATGCTCAACCACTGGCTCCAAGGACACCCTTCAAACATTGAGGTGGGGGCAAATAAAATGGTCTCAAGTTGTCTCATTTCCTGAGGGTTTCACCAAAATCCCTGCTGCTCTCCCAACCTGACCAAGATCAAACACCTCAACACCACAAATGCAAGACTAGGGGTCATTTCAGAAAATCTGGGGCATGGCCCTAGCTCTGCAATGTTCATGGCAAAAACCAGTAAAAAATGTTGGGTTTTGAGATGATTTAAAAAAAAAAAAAGCTCACTGACAACCTCCAAGCAAATGAAAATTGGGATTTTGTTCTATTTATACCTTCAGCAAATCCACAGACAATATAAATGAATTTGAAGTACAAAATGGAGTGTCTTAGGCAGACTGGTGAGAGGTGGTTACATCTCCTTCATCCAGCAGTCTGCACTAATCCAGCCAAAATATTTCAGAACTAATTACTCTATAGCCTCCTAATCCTTAGTAGTGAAAAAAACCCCACCCCATATATTTTTGGAAGTTCATTGGAAGCATCTGCTTAAGATGTCGTTAATCCTTTGTTGCAAAATCATTGGCTGGATGATAATGAAACAGCCCTGTTTGTGCTCAGTGTGTTGAGACCTGAAACTCATCTTGGGTAAAGCTGATTATTTCCTACAAAGGAACAGAACTCAATCCCTTTTCTTCTTGTTTTGCTTTTCTTTCTTCTGGTGAGAGCTTTTCATGCCTCCTTTGGTTTTCTGGATGGCAGGAGAAAGTGGCTTTCATCTCAAATTTCCAAATCAATATGGCAAGGCTACTATTGATTTTGGCACAGAGAGATGACCCCGGGGGTTCACAGCAACCAAAGAGGACTTTTGATGTCTCTGGACCTTCTTCAAGTCGAATTTCTAAAGCCCTCCCACCCTCCTAAAGATCCTCCAGAAGAACTTTGCTCTGCGGTCACGGGCGGAGCAGCAGCACAGCAGGGTCCTGGCATGGGATGCCCTGATCCAGGGAGAAGCCGTTTTCCCTCTCTCCCTTGGAGCCAGGGAAGGTGAAAACACCCTGTCATGCCTTAGGCAGGTTAAAGGAAACTTCCAGACCCTCATTTGTACTGAGGAACACGCCCTGGAAGGGCAGCCAGGGGATGTCTCCGTGGTTCTGCCATTCCTCTTCCAGGAGCATTTGCCAGCACCTTCAATCTCCTCCCTCCTCACTCCTGAGTGCCTGACTCTGTGACTTTACTGCTCTGGAGCCATCTGGGTTTCTCTGCAGTTTGAAATGAGAGTCTGCAAAGGTCTGGATTCAATTCCTCTAATAGTCTCCATGTTTCCAGGCCAGCTCCCATCACTCCTGCCGTTTGGTGGGAGTTGGGATGTTGCCCAGAGCAAACAAAAGAGGAGCTCTGGGGTTTTTCTTTTTCTTTTTCTTTTTTTTTCCTCCTATAAATTTTACAGATTTCAGATTTATGTTTGGGGAGTCTTTACAGTTTTTTTTAATCTTATTAAAGACGGCTGAAGAAGGAAAGGGAGTGCTTGGAGCTGCCAGGCATTGCCAGGCATTGCCAGCCCTTCCTCCAGGCTGCCACCAGCCTGGGACAGACTGAAAGGCCTCTCAGGGCTTGTTTTGGCACTTTTTGAAGACACCTACATGAGGTTCAAGAGGCCTGTCCCTCCCTCCAGCAGCCCTAAAACTACATGATCACCCTGAAAATAACAGATGTGTCCCACCAAGTCTATCTGATAGCCAAGGATAAGAGCAATCATTTCCTTACCTCCAAAAAGCATTTCAAGACACTTAAAAATGAGGTTTTGCAAGAGCAGAAGTCTCGAGTCTGGTCCTTCAGAACACTTCTGTTTAAGATGTTGTCAATCCTTCACTGATGGGGTGGAAAATATCCTTCCAAATGGTGTGGTTTGTTCTGCACTGGGAGAGACTGCAGATAAATGTTTGAATATGGGGTGATAATCTCATAAAAAGGTCTGAAAATAAAAGTAAGATTGATTTTAACAGGGATGGGGACAAAGCCGTAATGAGATGAGCTCCCATCAACTGCTCCCAACTGGGAAGATTGGGGTGGGTTGTCACCCATCATGGCACAGCCCTTTATCAGCAGCTTCCCATGGCTGAGAACAGGGTCCAGATCCTTTCAGGTATCACAGAATCATAGAATGAGTTGGGTTGGAAGAGACCTCCAAGACCAACAAGTCCAACCCCACTTTGATTACCAGATCATGGCACTGAGTGCCACATCCCGTCTCATCTTAAAACCCTCCAGGGATGGGGAATCCACCCCCTCTCTGGACAGCCCATTCCAATGCCTGTAAAGAATTTCTTCCTGATATCCAACCTAAACCTCCCCTGGCAGAGCTTCAGCTGTGCCCTCTTGTCCTACTGTTGGTTGCCTGAAAGAAGAGACCAACCCCCACCTGGCTACAGCATCCTGTCAGGGAGTTGTAGAGAGTGATAAGGTCACCTCTGAGCCTCCTCTTCTCCAGGCTGAACACCCCCAGCTCCCTCAGCCTCTCCCCACACCACTTGTGCTCCAGTCCCTTCTCCAGCCTCGTTGCTCTTCTCTGGCCCCGCTCCAGCCCCTCAATCTCTTGCCTCAACTGAGGGGCCCAGAACTGAACACAACACTCAAGGTGTGGCCTCCCCAAGGCAGAGTCCAGGGGAAGGGTCACTGCCCTGGCCCTGCTGGCCATGCTAGTTTGGATCCAGGCCAGGATCCCATTGGCCTTCTTGGCCACCTGGGCACACTGGTGGCTCCTGTTGAGCTTCCTGTCCCTCAGTCTCCCCCAGGTCCCTTCCTGCCTGGCTGCTCTCCAGCCACTCTGTGCCCAGCCTGGAGTGCTGCAGGGGTTGGGGTGGCCAAAGGGCAGGACCTGCACTTGGCCTTGTTGAACTCCATCCCATTGCAATCAGCCCATCTCTCCAGTCTCTCCAGATCCCTCTGCAGAGCCCTCCTGCCTTCCAGCAGGTCGACACTCCCTCCCAACTTGGTGTCATCAGCAAATTTGCTGCTGATGGACTCAATCCCCTCATCTAAATCATCAATAAAGATGTTAAACAGGACTGGCCCAACACTGACCCCTGGGGAACACCACTGATGACCAGCTGGACACAGCCCCGTTCACCAGCACCCTCTGGGCTGGGCCCTCCAGCCAGCTCCTGACCCAGCAGAGGGTACACCTGTCCAAGCCATGGGCTACCAGCTCTTCCAGGAGTATATTATGGGAGACAGTGTCAAAGGCCTTGCTGAGGTCCAGGCAGACACATCCACAGCCTTCCCCTCATCCACCAGGTGGGTCACCTGATCTTTAAAAGGAGATCAGGTTGGTCAGACAGGACCTGTCCCTCCTAAGAGGGAGACAAAACCCATGGAGTAATTGAGAGTCCCCAGTGTGACCAAGGAGGCTGGAGGGAACCACAGGAGAGGCAACAGGAGTGGGCAGAGGGGTGGAAAATGCACTAATCAATGACAAATTCAGAGAATTGGGGCTGGTTAATCACAGAAGAGAACACTGAAGGGGAAACAGACTGGGATATGGGAGTGTGTATTTAGTGCCAGCAAAGAAGAGAAGGGATTGTTCAGTGGGCCCTTGGAGGAGGACACAAAGTGCAGCACGTTCTTAAGAGGGGACACATTTTATAGCCTTTTTGTCTTACAGACAAAAACATCTCTATGCTGGTGGGTGTAACTGGAGGCTTTGGGAACACCAGAAACAACAAATGTTTTTTCCAAATATCGATCCAAAATAATTCATTTTTTTACACAAGAGTCATATATTTTGTCATTTTCCTGACCCTTTTTCTTCCGAAAGCACCAAACCAGCCCAAACTGTGCAAACTTTGCCTTGTGACACGCTGAGATTGGCAACTTGGTTTCCTGCCTTCAAATCTGCAGTTAAAATAAAGCAAAACAATGCAGGGAGGGGGTGTTTTTCTTTGCATTTAACTGTTGAAACCCAAGCTGAAATATTTCAGCTGGCCCAAGCAGCAGCACCACCAACTGTTTCACGTTCCCCTCTCACTAAAATGTGCTCAGGCATAGCCAGACTCCTGCTGGCCCAGTTTGGGGTGGGACGAGGGGGACAGGAACCAGTCTGGAACCTTCAGCTCAGCTTGGGGTGGAAGAACTGCTCCCTCCTGTACTTCCCAAGCCAACACAAGTTTGAGAATCTGCTTTTTTTGAGGGTGTGTTTTGAAGTTAGTGGAAGTTTCCGAGCAGAAAGAGGGCCTGTGAGCACTGTTTTGGTGAGAGGAGATGTGCATGTGGATGGCAGAGTTCCAGCTCCCACCTCACTTCTCAGGACTCTTCCAGCTGCCTGGGCAGTTTTTGGGAAGGTTGTGGCACTGGCACAGGAAACTGAGCTGGTGATGATGGGCTACAAAGCAGCCAAGAGAAAACTCCTCTGAAATCCTGAGCTCTGCAGATGTGGGAGATCATGTGTTGGCATCTTCCTAACCCATAAGATTCCTTTGGAGCTCTTTAAACTTTGCAGACAACAAAAAAAGAGGCAAAGAGATAACAAAGGGTTCCCTTTGAGAAGCAGAACAATAAAGGCTATTGGTTCATCATTTGAATTTCTTGCCTAATGAAATTGGATACAGCCTGAAATCCCCCCTAAGCCAAAAGCTGATTCATTTCCTCGTTTGAAATGCGTGTTATCAATTACTGACTGGAGATCTAATGATTTCCATCGCTGGGTTTTATTCTGATACAAGAGCCTTTGAGGATTTATTGATGACAAGTGTATGAAAAGTCAATCCTGAGCTGGGTACTGAACTCAGCTCAGCAGTGTGTGAGCAGCTATTGGGTCTCTGAACCACAGCTCAGCCAAGCAGATAAATACCTTCTTCTCATCAGCACATTTTAAATAAAACCTAAATTTAAGAGTTGCTCTTGAGTTCTTCGCATCTCCCAGAGGATCCTGAGGAAGGTGAGCAAGGACATGGAGTGAGATGCAGGAGTGTCACAGGGAAGGAAGGCAGAAATGTCCACAGTTCCTCTCTGGGCTCCACTATTTGAGAGTCTTTAGGGTAATATGATAATTACCCCACACCTATTTAATGAGGGCATAACCTTAAGTGCTCCCCAGCTTTGCTCTCAGAAACAGGTGGATTCCCTAAGCTGAAACATTAAAATGATACCTCTCCCTGGTGTCAGCAGCCACAGCAGCAGCTTTCAGGCTGAATGTATACATTTTCACACTAAAAATAAGGAACTCGGTGATCTTATCCCGGGAAAGCCATGACAGCAGCAAGACAAGCTGTCCCTTTGCCCTGCCCTGTTCCATCCTACCCACGTGTCTGCAGAAATTCCTTTAAGACAAGTGTCTTTTGGGGTATTTTACCCTATTCCCAGGCCCAGGTTTTCAGGGTGACCCTGAGAACTCTCCTGTGACACCCTGCTTTAGGCTGAAGCAAGTGAGAAAACCACAATGCCATTAGGACGTCCAGGCTGGCCACCAGCCCTGACTCCCCCAGGGCAGGGCTCATGGTGTCCTGGGAGAAACTGGAGGGGGTTTCCCTCAGCTTGGGAATTTGGGAGGGGGAAATGAGTATTTTTGTCTGCTTTTTACCAATGCAAAACTCAGTCTGTCTGTCATTAGCTGTTTGCAAAACTTGCACCTAGGCCTGGCTTATCCCCTGGAGGCTTTTCTCATTGTCCCGTCTGCACTTGGTTAATGAATCACAGAATCAGAGAATGGATTGGGTTGGAAAAGACCTCCGAGATCATCAAGTCCAACCCTTGGTCCAACTCCAGTCCCTTTACCAGATCATGGCACTCAGTGCCACGGCCAAGCTCACCTTAAAAACCTCCAGGGATGGGGAATCCACTCCCTCTCTGGGCAGCCCATTCCAATCCCTGAGCACTCTCTCTGCAAAGAATTTCTTTCTGCTCTCCAACTTCAATTTCCCCTGACAGAGCTTGAGCCCATCGTGCCCCCTTGTCCTATTGCTGAGTGCCTGGGAGAAGAGACCAAGCCCCACCTGGCCACAACTTCCCTTCAGGCAGTTCCAGACAGTGCTGAGGTCACCTCTGAGCCTCCTCTTCTCCAGGCTGAACACCCCCAGCTCCCTCAGCCTCTCCCCACAGCACTTGTGCTCCAGTCCTATGAGTTGGAACAGAGTGCAGGGGTGCTGATGACAGGAGTTCCTGCTCCTCCTGGGTGGTTTATGGGGTTCCTCTGATGCTGCTGGGAGCATCAGTGTCCCACAGGGCTGCCCAGGGAGGGCTCCAGAGCCAGCACAGGGCCCTGGGTTGTGCTCATCCATCAGATGTGGGATGTGCCCCACCAGACTCTGTAGGACCTTCCTTAGGGCAGAACCCCCAGGCTGGGACAGTCAGAGGTGCAGAAGCTCCCTTGGGCAGGTCCACTGGGCTGTACCTCAAGCAGCAAGACAGTGATACAACGCTGAGAATGGTTTTATAGGGTTTTATAAAGGATCCAATCCCATATCTGTGCATGGCAGCACAGGGGTTTTTTTTCCCTTTCTTGTTGTATCCTATAAAACCAGCTCCAGGTTTTCTTAACACAGAAAATTTATAGAGCCAGAACTGCAATCATTATAAATCAAGCAGAGCACACAAACACAAGAGGCAAAATGTACCACAGTGCCTTGCAAATCATTCAGTGTCAATAATCTCTGTTGTTATTTGTAGCCAGCAAAGGAAATTGGAGTTTTTAATATGTAACACATTAACCCAAGTGTCTGCCTAAACGGGGCTGCGTTTTTAATGTGTTGACATATTAGCACAAGTGCTCTTTCTCTAATTCCCCCAACCTTAACATAACAATAATATTGTTAAATCATTAGCAGGCCTTTAAAGAAGTATTAATTCTCCCTAATAAAATATTGAGTAACACTCTTGGCTGTTGCTCAGCACCCCAAGGGCAGCATTCACCTGATCACACCTGCTGCTGCTCGGGTTTCAAGGCTGCACAAAGCAAATACAAGCTGAGAAGAGGCACAAAATAAAACATAATAATTCCAGAAGTCTGGTGGACTGGACTGGTTTGGTTTGCAATGACAGAGGGCAGCACAGCTAAATTCATGGAATTGTGGCATCACAGAATGGCTTGGGCTGGGAGGGACCTGAAAGATTATCCAATGCCACCCCCTGCCATGGGCAGGGACACCTCCCACCAGCCCAGGTTGCTCCAAGCCCCATCCAACCTGGCCTGGGACACTTCCAGGGATGGGGCAGCCACAGCTTCTCTGCCCAACCTGTGCCAGGGCCTGCCCACCCTCACAGGGCAGAATTCCTGCCCAATATCCCATCTATCCCTACCCTCTGGCAGTGGAAAGCTCTTCCCTCTTGTCCTCTCACTCCATGCTCCTACTCTTACAGTGTTGTTTCTCTCTCCAAGGATGTGGTTTATTCCCAAAGTGGAGGATTTGTGGCCAAAGAGCTGCTCCTGATGCCATGAGATGAGGTGCCAGGGAGGTGCCCACATTGCCATCCTCCACTCTGAGCCCCCTGAGCTTGTGCCCAGCTACAGCTTTCCCCTTTCAAGACTCACAGCAGGGATGAGGGGGATCTGGGACTCAGGCAGGGTCTGACCCAGCTCCAAAGAGCTCAGCAGAGGAGGCCATAAAGCTGATGCCACATGGTCTGGATACTGAGGGAATGAAGACTGGAACCACAACAGAAGAAACTGTCACCACAACATAAGAAAGATTTCAGCCATTAGAGAGTGTCCACCGTGGGGACACAGAGATGGGGAAGGGCCTTGAGGGAAAGGTGTGAGGACACTGAGGGCACTTGGTGTGTTCAGCTGGAGAAGAGGACACTGAGGGAAGACCTCATTTCAGGTGCAACTTCCTTGGCAGGGGCAGAGGAGGGGCAGGCACTGAGCTCTGCCCTGTGGGGACCAGGGACAGCACCCAGGGAATGGCTGGAGCTGTGTCAGGGCAGGGTCAGGTTGGATCTCAGCAAAAGGTTCTTCCCCCAGAGGGTGGTGGGCACTGACCAGGCTCCCCAGGGCAGTGGGCACAGCCCCAAGGCTGCCAGAGCTCCAGGAGGGTTTGGATGATGCTCTGGGGCACAGGATGTGACTCTTGGGACTGGTCCTGTGCAGGGCTGAGGGTTGGACTGGCTGATCCTTGTGGGTCCTTCCAGCTCAGCACATTCTGGGATCCTGATTCTGTGAAAATTGCTCCCCATAATTACCCTGGAGAAGTGGGCAGTGGTCAGCTCTGCTCATCCCCCTCCTCCCATGGCTGTCTTTATTTTGCTGCATTTTTGCCTTGTTTAATATGGTGTTTTTATGGGCAGAATGTGCTCAGGCTGGTGCATAATGGGACCAACTGTGCAGAAATGTCATGCATGCGAAATCTATGCAAAGCCCCTGCTATGCTTTTGCCTGAATCAATTTAAAGAAGACGCTCCATAAAACAGGATAAAGCCAGATTAAGTGCATACAAATGAGGCAGCCCAGGCAAGGTTTTCAGAATTTGTTGGAGGCAGATGGAATACAAATGGAGGAAGAGATTGCACCGGTGCATGTGTAAAACACACTCGACAGATCCATCCAGAGAGGCTGGAGGTGAGAGAAGCAGCCTGACGAGAAGTGCCCTCACAGAGGTCACCTGAATTCCAAACACCAGGCCTGTCTTCCTTCCCAGCTACGTGGCCTTCAGTTTTCCAGTAAATTCCCTGGCAACAGCACAGGGTTTTGTGGCAAAGCCTGTGGCAGCTTCATAACAAATAAAAAGAATTCCGTGGGGGGAAGCGCCCATCAGCGTTGCTGTCCCCGTGTTATTTGCTTTGCTATTCCATTTCTCTGATATTCTCCTATCATTGTCAGCTCTCAGCCTGCTGCAGATTTTCCTCCTGCCTCCACAGGATGGTGATGCCATTCGTGGCAAGGCTGGTATGCAAAATACCCTGGGAAATAAAGCAAGCAGATTGGGAACTTCTGTTCTCGTCATCTGAGCACGAGGGAAGCGCACGGGAAATGGAGGAAAGGAAATACTTCTTCTTCACACAATTAGCTGCTGGAAATCAGTGCCAGGAGATTTTGCTGAGCCTGAAAACTTGTCAGGCTGCAAAAAAAAAATGGATGGGAGGTTTCTGTGTGTGGCAAATACACCTTGTGACAGGGATTTCAGGAGGTCACAGCAGGGTGTGTAATCCACAGACTTATCCCAGTAGGGGATTTGGTTCAAACTCCTGAAGAAATGTGGTGTCACCACTGGTTTGCAAGTCTGTGTCCATGTGCCAGTCTTTGGGTTCTTCCTTCAGAGAGTAAACTGTGTGTCTTCTGGTCATGTCCCACTGCAATCACAGAATCATGGAATGGATGGGGTTGGGAGGGACCTCAAAGATCATCCAGTTCCATTCCATGGGCAGAGAATTCCCACAGAGGTGGAGGTGACCAAAGGCTGGGTAACAAAGATAATTCCCTTTCTAGCAGAGCTGTGAAATAGGTCAGGGCTCTGCAGAGGGACCTGGAGAGACTTCAGAGATGGGCTGATTCCAATGGGATGGAGTTCAACAAGGCCAAGTGCAGGTCCTGCCCTTTGGCCACCCCAACCCCCCGCAGTGCTCCAGGCTGGGCACAGAGTGGCTGGAGAGCAGCCAGGCAGGAAGGGACCTGGGGGGACTGAGGGACAGGAAGCTCAACAGGAGCCACCAGTGTGCCCAGGTGGCCAAGAAGGCCAAGGGGATCCTGGCCTGGATCCAAACTAGCGTGGCCAGCAGGCCCAGGGCAGTGACCCTTCCCCTGGACTCTGCCTTG
>JAJPCS010000045.1:1148044-1166658 GCA_021164005.1 Willisornis vidua nigrigula | reverse complement strand
GGAGGAGTTTGCTGGTCCCTGCAGGTATTTCTTGAGGAGGTTTGCTGGTCCCTGGAGGTGTTCCTGGAGGGCTGTGGAGCAGCACATGCTGTTGAGGCCACGTGTAGCCTGGTCACAGCTCAGTCTTGCAGTGTCCCCTGGTGTTTGAAGGCATCAGCTCAGAGCACTGACTTGGCAGTGCTCACATTCCCTTTCCCCAGGAACATCCAGGAAAGGCATCAAGGTGAGCTGGAGCTGCAGCACAGCCCTTCTCCACCTCGCACTCCACCCCCAAAGACGTTCCCAGTAACACTGTGCTCCCCAAAAGGGCACTGAGCCATCATTTGCTGTGCAAGCCTTCCCAGAATGGATATAAAAACTCAGAAAAGCTCCCACAGAGGGAGCTGCAGGAATTGGCCTTTCAGCTTGTTCTCCAGTGGCCAGAAGGTGTTGTGACCCACACGGTGTCTGTTTGCCTTCCCACAGTTACTCCAAATTCACCCCAATGTGAAGGGGTCACAATTCAGCTCCTGAAAGCTTGGAAAGAAAACACAAATGGCTCTTCACCTGCTTTTCCATTGGGCATAAAATCTCCAGGGAGTTGTGAGAAACAGAGGGAAATGGGGAAGCAGTGGTGGAGCAGAGGAAAAAATCAAATAAGGACTCGGATCCAGAGAAAATGAGGTTTCATTAATTCCCTGGTTCCTTTGCTACACGGCCAGGACTCTCGAGGAGCAATCCAGGAAGCTGAAAAAACAAACACAATTACTACCTAGGCAGGAAAAAACCTGTAAAATCTTCAAAGCAGCTGCCTAAAGACAGGGGAGTTCTAACTGGCAGAAGGATTTAAGAGAGAAATGCCATTCTTGAAATCAATGGAATGTGAAAGCCCTCTGACTACAAAAGAGACTGAAGGCATTTGTTCCCACCCACACCATTTTGGGGGGTATTGGAGGAGCTGCAGAGGTGCAGGAACATCCCAAGCTCCCAGTTTAAGTTATAGGCACTGTAGATCTCTATAGGTGTCAATACACATCTTGTTTGGGGCTTTAATCAGCCCCCAAAACACGGAAAACCTCCAAGGCTGGAGGCCTCACACTTTCTGGAAGCTTTGTAGATCCCTCCCTCCACGGAGGATCAGTTCCTGATAAATATGGGAGAGATTCTGCAGAGCTCTGAGATACAAATGACGCTAAAAATCCCCATGAATTGTGTTGGTGTCCAGCACAACTCCCTGCCCTCAGCACTTCCCAGGGCTACCACCTACCAGTCACTGCTGTGTTTCCAAAACATGCCTCAGGGTTTTGCTGTCCCGAGCTGGAAAGGAAAAGGGACTGGAGAGATATGGGAGAGGGGGAGCTAAAATGATGCTGGTGGATGAAGAGTGATGCCGAAAGGGTTTTTGTTCTGATTTTCACATTTTGTAGACTTTAGGAACACAGTAGTTGTAGATTTTTAGAGAGTTACTATTTCTAACAGTTTAAGTTTAATGCCTTTCTATCACTACCCCTGTCCCAGAACAGGGAGCTTAAATTCCTTTAGTTAATTAATCTTGTTTAGACTCCTTTCCAAGGTAGAGCTGAAGGATATCAGAAGGCCAACAGAATGAAACATAAACACAGGTCAGAGTGACCCAGAAGTCAGAACTGGATGAACTCCAAGAGACTTTTGTGTGCCCGAGGAAGAGGAGCTGATGAAGACAGAGGGTCTTGACGACCCCAGACCCAATTCCAGGGGGTGGACCAGGGGTTGGACTGGGGCTGGACTGAGAAATGTGTAAAGCAATGATTGGAGGGATGTTATTATAAAAGCCATGGAAACTAGAACTGAGACACATGCATGTCATCGTGTATTCCTGTGGGCTGTAGGCCTGTGTTATTAAAGGACCTTTACTTTTTATCTTACCCTACACTAACTTGGCTCGGAGTTCTGCTTTGGGGGGGGTCACTCATGGCATCAAGAGCATCCAAGACCGAGGGGATTATCCCAAGCCAAAATCCAGCTGAAACAAAGTCAGGGTTAGATGTGGTGATCCCAAATGCCAGAAGTTAAAACGCTGAAATTGCACCATGGAATATGAATCAATGGAGGTGGAAAGGACTCACAGGGACCAAGACCAGCTCCTGGCCCTGCACAGAACAGCCCCCCAAATCCCACTTTGTGCCTGAGAGCCTCATCTAATGCATCCCAATATTTACCTGATTGGCAAAACCGGTTTGTTACTTTTGAGCTCCAAAATTTCCTGGCACCTCAATACATTGACCATGTTTTTCTTGGGGGGTTTTTTGCCTTTTGGGGGACATGTAGTGAGTTTGTATAACACCTGACACAGGTTAGATTGCTGGGCATTAGCTTTGTAACCCAAAAAATAACATCCCCTCTTCGGATTGTTGGCTGGACACACCCAAAGTCAGGCAGGTGTGGATCTTAATCGCTCTCACTAATTTCCTGTGCTTGAGCTGAATTCCCTTATTGTCTTTTCCTTGAAAAGAAAACAATGACAGGGGAAAGCACCGGAGTTCAACACTGATAACATCGACTTCTAAAGCAAGACAGGCACCCGTGGGGAGAGAAAAGAACAGCAGCGTGAAAAGGCACAGCCCCAGGGTTTGATGTGCACAGTGTAGGGGCTGGAAACCCACCTTAAACCAGGACAGAGTTTGTGGGAGCTCCCACCCATTCCCAAACCTGGAGAGAATTCCAGCAGCTCCCATTTCCCTTCTGCAGAGCCACTGCGAAGCAATTGCAAGTTCTTCCAGGAGGTGGCAGGAAGATTTTTGCACAGAGGGAGAAGAGAAAAATGTAGAGAGAGAGATTGAAAGGAGGAAAGGTTATACCTGGCAACAGCAACCTGAAAACCTTCCTTCTCTTCCCGTGCTGAGGGATGGGGCAGCCACAGCTTCTCTGGGCAACATCCTGGTGCTGGGAATGCTGGAAACATCAGTGAGGAAAATCAGAGAACCACAGAATGGTTTGGGTTGGAAGGGACATTAAAGCTCATCCAGTGCCACCCCCTGCCATGGACAGGGACACCTCCCACCAGCCCAGGTTGCTCCAAGCCCCGTCCAACCTGGCCTTGGACATTTGCAGGGAGGGGGCAGCCACAGCTTCTCTGGGCACCTGTGCCAGGGCCTGCCCACCCTCACAGGGAAGAATGTCTTCCCAATATCCCATCTAACCCTGCCCTCTGCCAGAGGGAAGCCATTCCCCCTTGTCCTGGCACTCCAGCCCCTTGGAAATAGTCTCTCTCCATCTTTCTTGTAGCGTCTTCAGGTATTGCAAGGCCAAAATCAGGTCCCCCCAAAGCTTCTCCTCTCCACACTGAACAATGCCAACTGTCCCAGCCTTCCCTCCCAGCAGAGCTGCTCCAGCCTCTGATCATCTTGATGCCTCCTCTGGACTGGCTCCAACAGCTCCATGGAAATCCAGCAGCGGAAAGGATCATGTCCTGAGGCTGTTTCCCCATCCACAGGGGCAGTGCTATGGCACACAAGGTGACTGGAGGGTTTCTGAGCAGATCTGGGTGCCCAAAATGCCTTTGCTGTTCCTGACTCCATCCATGGAAGTCATGAGGGAGAGACTGTACACCTTGGATATGTGAGATATCCAAGGTGGGCAGGTGCATGGGAATCCTGCCCTGCAAGGACAGGGATTTGTGCTTTGAATGGAGAGGGACCAAACCCTGCTGTTAATATTGTTGGTGTTACAACTGCAGCAGCATCAGGAGCTGCTGTGAAGGATCACCTGTTGTGCAGAGCATCACTCAGGGCCTCATTCCCCTCCAATCACAACCTGAGAGCTGCTGGAGCACCAGGAATTGCAGGGTGTCCTCACAGCTCACCCTCTCCAGACAACCTGGAATTACAGCCCCAGGGATATTTTCTCAAGAAAAAGAACCCTCTGTTCAGAAATTGATTTTTGGCAGACTTTAGTGGGGCATTATTGGAACCATTTGTAAAATTGCTGTGCTCTATTCATACAGGAATTGGAGCAGTAGTGTGGAAATGAAACATTTCAATCTCAGTTAATATGGATTGTTTCAGTCTTATTAAAACACTTCAGGAAGGTCAAAGGAAAATATTGTCAGAAGATTTTTCTTGGTGAAGAAAAACGGGGACTTGCCTTTGAAATCCTGATTTGGGTGAGCTGGAAATCTATCTCCAATCCTGGTTTGGAAATCTATCCTTGCAGGGATAAAATAATTCCAAATCTGGAGACCTTTGAACCACATTTCCTGCTCAGGCAAGGGATGTAAACTGGCTAAGAAAATAACCTGGAAGAGAGTGCCTTGGACTTCAACACAGCTGGGATTGCAGTGCACAGCCCTAAATTCCCAATGGGATGTGGGTGGCTGAGAAGACACCAGGAGGTGAATCCTGTCTCTCTCAATGCTTGAAGCTTTGATGGAGGGGAAGTGAACCACTGACCTTCAACCAGACAAAGGTAAGTGGGATCATTCCCCCAACAAGAGACAAATTGTACATGCTCCAGAAAGCCTCCCAAAGAAAGAACTATACAATTACTGGATTATTAAGGTTGGAAAAGACCCTCAAGATGATCGAGTCCAACCTGTGCCCAATCCCTACCTTGTCACCCAGCCCAAAGCACTGAGGGCCATGGTCAGTCATTCCTTGGGTACCTCCAGGGATGGGGATTCCTGGGCAGCCCCTTCCAGTGCCTGACTACCCTTTCCACGAAGAAATTCTTCCTGATGTCCAACTGTGCTGGTTTAAAGGCAAACCAGCAGGAGAAATGAAGCCAACACAAAAGAGATTACAAGTCAGAGTTACAACTTAGTAAAAAATACAATGATACGGAGAAAAATTGGGTTTAACCCACAAAGCCCAGAGGTATAACCCAGCCCCCTGGGGCATGAACAGAATGGTGTTCCTCAGCCCCTGTGCTGAGCCCCTGGTGGTTCCCCTGAGTGCAAAGTAAAAGGAAAGGAAGACCTGTTGGTGAGGGTGATGTCACAGTCTGGTCAAGAGTGGCAGTCACAGTCCTGTTGAGGTTCTGGTCCTCCTCTGGATTCCACAAGTGGTACCAGAAGTCTCAAATCCCCAAGATTATCTATGCTTAGGTTCAGGTGGGAATGCCCAGTACCTCCTCCAGGGGGGGAGTTTCACAATGGGTGATTTAACTCTGTGGGTCACAGGATATTTTGGAATCTTTGATGGTCTGGGTCGTTACAGCTGCCTGTTGTGCCAGTCCCACCTGCCCATGAGCAGACATGGCCCCTCAGGCTGGGGGTGAAGGTGCTGATGCCTCCCCAGAGGGCAGTTACCACAGCTGAGTCACTGGTGTGGGGACACAAACACTCCTCTGTCTCCCAGGGTTCTTTCCCACCCAGCTCCCAGCCTGAGGGCTCAGCTGTGCCCTGGGCAGCTGCTGCCAATGGGCCATTGGGAACAGTCCATCAGAAATGCCACAGAGGGTGTAGAACACACAGCTTTGGTCACACCCACACAGTGACAAGCTGATCCTGACCACTATAGCTGGGACATCCACCTTGGTATGAACTCTGTGGGGACAGAGCAGTGCCCAGAGGAGGAGGGAGCACAGGGATTTCTGGGGCTTCCAGTCCTGCTCGTGGCTCCTGCAATATCCTTCGGTGGGATGTTGTGTTATCCACAGGCAGGAACATTTTTTGCCACTTCAGAGGAAAAACTTGTCATTTTTCCTGCTTCCCAAGGAATGGAAGCCAATCCACTGAGTTTAGGTCTATCAGAACCTGGGCAGGAGGAAGAAAAACCAGTTGTAGTAGCTCAGGGTCTCTTAGGCTTAACCACTGAGTGTTAGTTATAGATAAGGCCCTTCAAAGACACTGTTTTATTTCTTTCAAACCAAGCTGGCTGGAGCCAGAGCTGTGAATTCACGGAGCAAAGCTCTTTCCCAAGGCCAATATTGCCTGTCCAGATGATCCCATAATTCCACCGAGGTCCAACATTTCATTTGGCCTCCCCAGCAGACCTGACCTTGCAGGAATATTTTCTTGGCATGAGGCACAGAGAAATTCTGAAGAGAAGGAATTAAATCCTTTCAAAGCAGATGAGAACACAAGAGTTTGTTGTTTCTCACTCTCTACTCAGTGATAAAGAGACGGAAAACTGCCAGAATTCCACAAAAACACGTTTGTTAATGATCAGGAAATGCAAAGTCTGACTATGGGATTATACTGCTCTTTTGAAGGAGGTTCTGGTGGCTTCTTGCAAAAGAAAACAGAGAAAACTAATGCTAATAACATGCTAAATAATTAAAAGAGTTGTTTTCTCATTCCTCCATGTTATGGATGAGGGTGGAAGGCAACAAGGGGATTAATGGAGGAAGGAAGATAAAGTGGAGGAAAACCTCTTATATTTCCACTAACAGTGAGAAATTTACTAGAGGTAGGTTAAAAAAAAGATAAAGGCAGTGACTGGCCCTGGATGTTTATCCTGAATTTGGGTGCCTCAGTCAATGCCACCAAAGATCCACCCTCACTCCAAACAACCCGTGCACTGGTCACCAGATCAGGGGAACACCCACCTCAAGGAGCTTCAGAGGTTGGAGAACCACCATTAGGGCCTCATCCATGACAGAAAAAAAATACAGTTCTACTTGATTTACTGAGATTCTAAAGATGCTGCATATTCAGGGAATTTTTAGCTCAAAAAACTTCAGCTTAGGACTACTCATTTTACCCTGCTGGGTGGTTTGGGTTGGTGTCCTGGTTATAATAACCTGGACCAGTTTAGCACTGTGTGGGTGTGACCAAAACTCTGTATTAGCACCCTCTGTGTCTCTTCTGATGACCTGTTAACAATGGTCACCCTGGTGGGATCCAGAGGAGGACCAGAACCTCAACAGGACTGTGACTACCACTCTTGACCAGACTGTGACCATCACCCTCACCAACAGGTTTGCCTTTCCTTTTACTTTGCACTCAGGGGAACCACGTGGGGCTGATGAACCCCATTCTGTTTGTGCCCCAGGGGGCTGGGTTATACCTCTGGGCTCTGTGGGTTAAACCCAGTCTTTCTCTGTATCATTGTATTTACTGCAATCTTTTTTTAGTAAATTGTAACTCTGACTTGTAATCTCTCTTGAGTTGGGTTCATTTCTCCTGCCAGTTTAAACCAGCACAGTGGGATATAAAAGTCTGTCTTTTCCTCCTGGGTTCTCCCAGACTAAAACCATCCTGAGTTACCCAGCAAAGAAGGAAAAAGCAGACATGGTAACCGAGTCATGAGAGGCCTGTGTGGCTCACCTGATTCCCTCTGGGATTGCTGCAGAAGGAACAGCTGGAATGGGTTCCATAGGGATTTAATGCAGAAACAAAGCAAAACCCCTACATTTGTGCAGAAACTCCTGAGTTTCCCAGTGTTGAGAATCCATTCCAGCCCAGGTGGGAGCATGTGGGGAGCCATGAGATGGCTCCATGTTTTTTCCAGGGCACTGCTAATGCTTTTTTTCCATCAGAAAAGCAGTTTAGAAAGGAATATCCTGGTTTATTAGTTCTGGGAAAAGCTGTGTCTGCCCAAGCTAAGCCTGGAAGCCCCGACCAGCCCGCACCCCATGGAAACATCTGCTCAGGGCTTGGTTGTGAAGGAATGAATGTGGGAGCCAGGATCTGGCTGTGGTCCTCTTCCACACATGATAATTCCATTAAATTAATGGCTGCACGTTCTCATGACAACCCTCAACCCAAACAATAACAACACTGGGGAGGAAAGACTGTCCTGGAAATTCCTCTTTTTTTGAGGAATGTGTGTTGGGAAGCAAAAGGAGAGCTCCAGGAGGGTGTCTGCTCCTGCTTCCCACGAGGCAGAATTACAGCTTTTCCCACTCCCTGACAAAAATGATTGGACTTGATGATCCTGGAGGTCTTTTCCAACCTTAAGGGTGCTGTAATTCCTTAAGGATTCTACGATCCTTGTCACTGCCAGCACTGGGCTTTGCCTTCACACATTTGGGTTTGCTCTGTCCTTGCTCATCTCCCCTGGTTTTCCCTTGGGAGCAAAGCCTTGTGCTCCCTTTTTTCCTAAAGCATCCCGCACCTACATCTCCCAATTTTATGTTGAACATACCATTTATGTGATATTTGAGATGGAGAGAAGCCTCTTTGTTGAGATGTTTCTGACAAGGGCTCCTGGCTTGGGGGTTTGAGTGGGGTGGTGTGGGGGGTCCCTGGGCCAAGAGTTGTAGGAGGATGGTTGTGGGGAGTCCCTGGTCTGAGGGTTTGTGAGAAGGTGGTGTGGGGGCTCCCTGGTCTGGGGATTGTAGGGGGATGGTGTGGGGAGTCCCTGGTTTGTGGGTTTGTGGGGAAGGTGATGGGGGGGCTCTGTGGGCTGGGGGTTTAGAGGGAGGTGGTGTGGGAGGTTCCTGGTTTGGGAGAAGATGGTGTGTGTGTGGGGGTCCTGGGGCTGGGGGTTTGTTTTCGGGGTCCCTGGGCCAGGGGTTTGGGGGGAGGTGGTGTAGGTGTCCCTGGTTTGGGGGTTGTTGGAGGATGTTGTGGGGAGTCCCTCGCCTGGGAGACTTTGAGGATGCTCCATGTGTTGTGCTTTCCTTTTGGTGGCCCTTCCTAGTGGATCTTCTACTCAGTGCTCCACTGAGGTGAGTGAAGCAGGTCACACTTCTAATGTTTCTCTCCGCCTCTGTGGATGAAACCAGGCACCAAACGGGGGGTGCTGGTGGGCTGTGGCTGTGCTGGGGGCTGTGGCTGTGCTGGGGGTGCAGGACATGCTGCTGTGAGTAAAGAGCCCCTCAGCTGAGGGCCAGTTTCCTTGTTTGATGTCCAACAACGCTTTGTTTTGTGATTTTATAGAAAAAAATTGTGTCTGTGCTCTGGTGCTCCATTAGTATAACTGATGGTGGAGTCTGTGCCTCCCACAGGTGGGATGCCTGGACACCTTTTTGGAGTGGCTGGAGGTCCATGGTGGTCCCTGGGGAGCAGAAGGGGCCTGTGTAGGTGTGGCTGTTCCTTGGCCACCTCTTGCCCAGGGCTACAAGAACCTCCACGGTGTGTTTGTGCCACTGCCATGTCCTGGTGCCACCAGGCACAGCAGCCCCTCCAGACCCCAAAACTGCTGCTCCTCCTTGGAACAAGCAGCTGCCACACAGGGAGCAGGGGAAGGTCTTCCCAGTGGTTTCTCTGAGCATCAGAGGGGGCTCATTCTTTGTAAAACACACCATGTGGTGAGGGGCAAAACAGCCGCCTCTGTGAAGCAACTTGGATTTATTTCGGAAGAGTTTTTCCCTCTGATTAATTGTGTGGGTGGGTATATATGCTGGGAAAGGCAATAATGTTTACTGGAATTGTACTATAAATGGTTGCTAACTTCTAATTCCCTGTGTGATAAATATCATAATTGATGCTACAATATGTTAACATTCAAAGCAGGAGCTCCTCTTTCACATGGGTTGATTTTCATGCACGAGGAGTGTGGAGGGTTTGAAGACACCTTCTTTCAAAGATTAGGGGATCTTTACATCTTTCCTCTGCCTAAGGAAGTGAATAAGACATCTTTTTTTTAAGAAGAGATGAATATCTCCAGGTTTTTGTATGCAGAAATAAATTATTGAAACTGTTAAACACAATTTTTCAAGTTTACAGAGCTGGGCTGAGCAACTTGTACTTAAATCCATGGGAAGTGGTCAATAAACCTGAGCTCTTCCACTTCACATGGCAAACTTGTGTTAATGGTGAAACCTGCCATGATCTGGCAGAAGATGGAGGAGGATCCTTCCTTTTAAGCTACAGCCTTTAAAAAATGTGCTTTTAGCCATCTGTGAGTGCAGAGACCAGACTCAGGCAGTGCAGCAAGGGGGGACACGGCGTTGTAACTCCCTGTGTCCAACAGCTCATTCCAGGCATGGGGGCTAAAATGGGCCTCTGCAGGATATTTTCATGCTTCATCTCTCAGGTTCAGACCATCAGATTTTATTTGGGTGATGGATTTCTGTCCAAATCAGGAGACATTTAGCACCAAAGAAAGGCTGAAATATGAATCTATTGCTTTAGGACTCCCTTTTATTTGGTGTGGAGGGCTGGGGGTTCTGATCCCACTTATTGACTCTTGCAGGAGCTTCCAGGTTCATATTTTTGGAGTAATAATTTCCTCTAAGTTTCATTCCCTCTTAAACCAGAGATTGATTTACATGGTGAGCCCTGGGGGAATTTCACAGATGTTTAAATTAGCCGTGTTAATTAGCAAATAGCCTTTGGTACCACATCTATTTCTTTTTGACACACCAGCTCTCACTCTGGGGCCATGGGGGTTGATTTCCTCACGTTACCACAGGGTTTGAGGAACATTTTACCTGTAGATGGCCTTTTCTCTCCACTTTTCCTGCTATTTTGTTTTCAGCATGTGGAGATCAGAGGTTGGTGGCTGTGTTTGGTCTGCAGGATCTCAACAGGGTGGGCGTGGGGTTGGTTTTGGTGTGGGTTTTTTAAGGCAGAACTGTTTCTTTATGTCTGGGCTCAGTTTCCTATTGAAGAAACGACTGATTTTAGTAGTAAAATGGGATTAGGGAAGGTTTTGTAAAGAAAGTAAGTCTGTTCCTGGCATTGTGCCTTCTCAGGATGTGAATATCCAGAGTCCTTTGAGATTAAGTTCTCTCTTTTTATAGAGAAGGAGATGCTCAACGTTACCCCGGGCTTTGGGAGGATTGCCATGTATCCAATCTGTGCTCAACTATTAATTGCACATCTCTTCTCAGATTCAAATCACCCAGTTTGCACAAACCTCGATGTTATCCTGATGTTCCCAGCTGGAAAAATACCCTTTGCACACAGGCTGCTGGAGCTGTTCCATTCCCACACTGAGGCTTTCATGGAATCACAAAATGCTTTGGGATGGGAGGCACCTTGAAGCTCATCCCATCCCACCCCCTGCCATGGACAGGGACACCTTCCACTATCCCAGGTTGCCCCAAGCCCCATCCAGCATGTCCTTGGACACTTCCAGGGATGGGGCAGCCACAGCTTCTCTGGGCACCTCTTTGGGGGTGGTTTTTAGGTTGGATCAGAAGAAAGCCAATGTCCCTTTCAGGCATGTGCTCTCCACTCTTCTAGTCCATGATTTTTGTGACCTCTTTATATATAGAATCACAGAATCATAGAATGGATTGGGTTGGAAAAGACCTCCGAGATCATCAGGTCCAACCCTTGGTCCAACTCCAGTCCCTTTACCAGATCATGGCACTCAGTGCCACGGCCAAGCTCAGTTGAAAAACCTCCAGGGATGGGGAATCCACCCCCTCTCTGGGCAGCCCATTCCAATCCCTGAGCACTCTCTCTGCAAAGAATTTCTTTCTGCTCTCCAACTTCAATTTCCCCTGGCAGAGCTTGAGCCCATCGTGCCCCCTTGTCCTATTGCTGAGTGCCTGGGAGAAGAGACCAAGCCCCACCTGGCCAGAACTTCAGATATTTGCTTGAATTTCTGTCAGCTCAGAGGGTCACATGGAGCAGGCAAAGCATTTTCCATCCTTTAGTCTCCGAGGATGGCACAAGGCGTGGGACCAGCAGGATCCCTCCTGCCTGGAAACCTCTCCAAGCTCCTCTTTGGCAGAGTTGCCACCTCGTTAGCCCGGAGCATCCCACCCGCTTGACCCAGGTGTTGGGGGGGCAAAGCCTTCTCCAGAGGATGGACTGCAGGTGGCAGCAGCAACCTTTCCCTGCGGCAGCCGGGAATGCTGCGGCAGCATCCATCGATTCCTGCGCAGGATTTCGCTCCCGACAAAACCAGCTCAGTGGTAAAACAGCAAACTGTGAGCGCTGAGTGCAAAGATTGTCGTCTAACAGCCGAGCTGTGGGGACGCGCTTCGTTTTCCCCTCCCTTTTCGTCGCCTTAAGAGGAATGGGGATGGTTGGAGGAAGGGGAGGGGGAGGACGAGTCTTCCTCGCCGCAGAGTGCCAGACAGGCAGTAATCACATTTATGTGCAGGGCTTGGATACTCTGCCGGGCTTTCTCCGAGCCCTGCATTGAGCAGCTTCAGGCTTTTTGTGCTTTTGGGTGTGTACATTTTGTTTTGCCCTCCTCCTGTTCCTCTGCGCTCCGCTCGGATGGCAGGGAGCTGTTATTCCGCGACACCCCGAGCCAAAGGCAGCGAGTGGTTGTTGTGCATTGTTATTCCAGGCAGGGACACAGCCCTGGGAGCTGCGGGGACGGGAGCGCTCAGTGCAGGAACTTTCTGGCTGGGAGAAGGAGCTCTTCCCACAGCTCCTGGCTCTGGCTGTTCTCCCTGTCCGTGCTCTGGGAGGGTTGACCTCCAGAGTTTCCCTGCGAGTGTCACTTGGATCATTCCTGAGCAGCCTTTGTGAGCTGCTGCAGCAGCTCTGGAGTTGGCAGTGCTGGCACTTGGAGAACAACCTCCAATCCAAGCCTGTCCTGGGCTGGTCCCACAGCGTGGGCAGCAGGGCAGGACAGGGGGATTCTGCCCCTCTGCCCCTCAGGTGAGACCCCACCTGCAGAGCTGCCCCCAGCCCTGGGGCCAGCACAGGAAGGACATGGAGCTGCTGGAGAGTCCAGAGGGGGCACCATGATGGTCAGAGGCTGGAGCAGCTCTGCTGGGAGGAAAGGCTGGGAGAGCTGGGATTGTTCAGCCTGGGGTGACCTCATTGTGGCCTTCCAGTGCCTGAAGGAGCTGACAGGAAAGATAGAGACAGACTATTTCCAAAGGCCTGGAGTGCCAGGACAAGGCTTCAAACTGAAATAGAGCAGGGTTAGATGGGATATTGGGAAGGAATTCTCTCCTGTAAGGGTGGTGAGGCCCTGGCACAGGTTGCCCAGAGAAGCTGTGGCTGCCCCATCCCTGGGAGTGTCCAAGACCAGGTTGTACAGGGCTTGGAGCAACCTGGAGTAGTGGAAGATGTCCCTGCCCATGGCACGGGGTGGAATGGAATGAGCTTCAAGGTCCTTCCAACCCAACCCAACCCAACCCAAAATAACCTGTGATTCCATGATTCTTGAGGGAGGGGCCCTGCAGGTGGGGAGGTCCTTCAGTAGCTGGATTTTGGAAGGTGGCTGGACCCAAATGCTGCAGGCACTGTCTGACAGTAGCAGTTGGGCTGTTTCTGTCTTGGCCCTGACTTGAGGGAGCTCCTTTACAGTGTTATGATTTTCTTGGTTTGTCTCAGGACAGGATGGGGACATAACCACCATGTGGTGACATCCAGTCCAGGGACTGATGTCATCTGACCCATCCCACTTGCAGAAGGTGGCCACTACCAAATGAGAAGGGAAGAAGGATTGGGTTCACAGGCTAAAATTCCCAGACTGACACATGGCCATGAGGTACCAGCTGGAAGAAAGCTGAGGTTGCACCTCCTGTGGGTTTGTGACATTTTATAAAATAATAAAACCATTTAGGTTGGAACCATTTAGGTTCCATAATAGAACCATTTAGGTTAGGATCTTTAAGGTCATTCCCCCAGCCCTGCCAAGGCCACCACAAACCCATGTCCCTTAGTGCCACATTCACATGTCTGTTAAGTCCCTCCAGGGATGGGGACTCCACCACTGCCCTGAGAAGCTGTGCCAGGACTGGACAACTTCTTTGGAGAGGAAATTTTCCCACTATGGAACCTGAACCTTCCCTGGTGCCACTGAAGGCTGTTTCTCCTTGTCCTATCATTGCTGCCTGACAGGCCCTTGAAGTGCAGAACTGGTGAAATGCTGAGGTCAGTGTGGGGGTTAATGCATTAATTGCAGCTGACTGGAGCTCAGATCAGATGCATCCAAGGTAAGACTGTTGTTGGCTCCTGTGCCACCGGGGGCAGAACTGGCCCTTCAGCACCATCTGTTTGTGATGCAACAAGTCGTTGTGGCAGGAGCTCCCAGTGTGTTTACAGAGCAGTGCAGGTTCGGTTCTGGGGAATTTCAGACATGCAAGGAATAGTCTGACAGCCTCCTGGTATGAGGAATAGAGTGAAGGGAATGATGAGTGCCATGATCTGGTAAATGGACTGGAGTTGGACCAAGGGTTGGACTTGGTGATCTCGGAGGGCTTTTCCAGCCCAACTGATTCTATGATTCTATGATCTGGTAGTCTGGGGGAGAAGACCAGCAAGGTCCTACTGGGAATGAGGGCAGTGCTGCCTGGAACTGCTGCTGTGCCCTGTGGGTTAGTGTAGCAGTAAATAATGAGCAAAAACCTGGGAATCCATCACTCATGTTCTCCTTCCCCCCTGAGCTCAGCCAGCCCAGGCAGGAGGAGCTCCCTGCAAAGCCAGGGCATTTAGGGCCATGATCTAGTAATCAAAGTGGGATGGGATTAACGGTTGGACTTGATGATCTCAGAGGTCTCTTCCAACCCAACTGATTCTATGATTCTATGACTTGGAGTGTTAAAGGAAACCTGGAATCATGGAATGGTTTGAGCTGAAAGGGACTTTGGAGCTCATCTCATTCCACCCCCTGCCATGGGCAGGGACACCTCCCACTGTCCCAGGTTGCTCCAAGCCCTGTCCAGCCTGGCCTTGGACACTCCCAAGGATGGGGCAGCCACAGCTTCTCTGCCCAACCTGTGCCAGGGCCTGCTCACCCTCATGGAAGGAATTTCTCCCTAATATCCAATCTATCCTTGTTCTCTGCCCATCCAGAGCTGAGCCCTCCTTCCCCCACACGAACTGTGCTTGCAGGCATTTTAATGCCTTTTATTTGTTTTTGCACAAAATGAAGATTTGCTAACACTGATGCTAATCGTGACTCTTGAGTGATTTGACCAGATTGTTTTAGAACAAAAACCCCTGGGGAGAAAAAGACAAGTACTTTCTGCTGACATTTGTGCAAACTCTTTTCTCTCGAGCTGACTTTTCATTTCAGACCTTTCTTTAACTTGATTTTTGAGGCATTCAGGAGTGTTCCAAACAGACTTTTTCAATTTTGTGGAAGCAGATATTGTAGTCAAGGCAGAATAGGTTTCCCTTTGCTCTCTTCTTCTCACCCCCAACTTCACAATGTGCAAATCAATCAAAGGGAAAAAAAAAAGTATTGTTTGCCTGCTGGACTTCTCATCCAGCAGCTCCTGGGTAGGGCAAAGTGATTTGGTTTGTGACCTCTTGGTTCAAAATGCCTGCTTGACAACACTCCTTTTTTATATTCCTTCCTTTCTTTCCTCCTGCTGGGGGGAATGGCAAGATCCTGAACTTGTCCCTGGTTTGGCTGTGAGCAGGTTCAGCAGATGAGTCTGGGTGTGCACTGGGAGGTGTTTGAGCTCCCCAGTCCCAGCAGGGATGGGTGGCTGGTCAGTGTGCAGGTGAAGCTGCTGGAACAGAAGGATCGATACCCATTGGCTCCAGAAGGGGAGTGATTTGTGATGTGTGGAGTTGGGCTGCCTTGTGTTTGAGCAGTGTGAAGGCACAGCACTTTAATCACTGTTTATGCCTCCTGAGACACTTCTGTTGCTTCTGCCACCCTTTGCAGCAGCACCGAACGCTCCTGATGTAAAATATGGAATCCTGGAATGTTTGGGGTTGAAGGGACCTTAAAGATCATCTCGTTCCACCCTCTGCCATGAGCAGGGACACCTTCTGCCAGCCCAGGTTGCTCCAACCTCGCCTTGGACACTTCCAGAGATGGGGCAGTCACAGCTTCTCTGCCCAACCTGTGCCAGGACCTCCCCACACTCACAGGGAAGGATTTCTTCCTTACATCCAAACTAAATTTCGCTCTGTCAGTTTGAAGCCATTCCCCTTGGTCCTGTCACTTCAGTTCCTGATGAACAGTCCTACTCCACCTTCTCTGTAGCCCCTTCAGATCCAGGAAGGTGCTCTGAGGTCTCCACACCATCTTCTCTTCTCCTGGTTGAGCAGCCCCATCTTTCCCAGCCTGTCTCCACAGGGGAGGTGCTCCAGTCCCCCTACCAAGAAATTAATTGGGCTTCTAGAAGTCTCTGCCTTTTCAAGGTGTGAAATCTCCTTTTGTTTGTAGGTTCCTACACTGAAGACTGTTGAGTCCCTCCAGTGTCTGTCCAGTACCTCTCCAGCAGAGCCTGTTTGCTGTGTGACTGTTCCAGCAGCTCCTGAGGATGGACATTTCTGTCCTGTCATCACTTCACAGCTGTGGGAGGAGTGACCTCCAGGGCTGTCCCACAGCAATGTGATGGGCTTGGTCCTGGGACCTGAGGGAACAGCTGGAGCTGTGTCCAGTTTGGGTTGGATCTCAGGACAAGGTTCTTCCCCCAGAGGATGGTGGGCACTGAACAGACTCCCCAGCACAGTTCAAGCCTGCCAGAGCTTCAGGAGTGTTTGGACAACACTCTCAGGGACAGGGTGGGGTTGTTGGGGTGTCTGTGCAGGGCCAGGGGTTGGTCTGGATGATCTTGATGGGTCCATTCCAGCTCAGGATATGCTGTGGTCCTTTGCTGGAGCTGTCTGTTGTGGGGATCTGATTGGCAGGTACATGGAATACACAAATAATAGACACATTCATCCCACTCCACCAAATTATCCAAATGCATATTGGAGTCTAAAAAATAGATAAGAAATAATTGAGTAAGACACAAGATTCTTTTTTCTTTAATCCTCACCAAAAAGAACCCATTCAAAGATTTTGCTTGGTCTTTTTCAGTCGAACTCTGTGATTTGGGGATTTTTTTATTTTTTTTTTTTTTTTTTAAATCACAACTCTTTTGTGTTCTGTGGAATAAGGATCACAGGCTGGCACTGGCAAAGTCCTGAGTCCCTGTAGGGGGATGTACAGGCAGACAGAATGCCGAGGGGGTTGTGAGTAAATAGACAAATTGCTAGTGGCATAATTTCTTGGAAATAAACTGAGCAAATTAGACTTGTTAAAGCCACTGCCTGAAATGGCTCCTGCCATTGAATTGTCAAAATAGAGAACTGCAGAGATCCTGGGCTCATTTACATAGCACCAAAGCAAAAAAAAAGGGAAAATAACGGGAAAATAACGAGCAATTATTGGGCCTGGCTCTCCCTATTCATTATTTGAAGTAAAGACATTTATCAATATGGAATTAAGTTGGCGAGATGTGTGTGTGGTGCAATTATAATGGTCAGTCAAAGCCAGGGGAGATAGGAGGGATTTGAGGAACCCATTAGAGGATGGGAAATGGGCACCACCAGAAGTAATCACTGCTGCGAGAGACCATGGGTGAGGAGGAGCAGTCAGGGCTTCTGAAGGGTTGTAGCAAGGTCTTGGCCACTTAGAAGGGCAGGAGATGTATTTTTGGGAGAGGAACAAGGAGATTTGGTTCATGTGCTGGACAAGTTATCACACACGTGATGTTTCTGAGTGGTGTAAAACATTAGTGCTGTGGCTGGGTTTGGTACATTTTAGTGTCACTGATGTTGGGCAGATGTTGGGCATCCTGTTGACTCCATAAGCCCTTTCCAAGCTGCTGCAGGTAGAAGGAAGACTGTCCAAAGTGTGCCAAGTGCTTGTGACCCAGACCATGGGATCACAGAATCATCAAGGTTGGAAAAGACCTCCAAGGTCATTGAGTCCACCCTGTGCCCAATGCCCACCTTCTCATCCAGGCCAGAGCACTGAGCATCCTGAACACCTCCAAGGATGGATACTCCAGCCCCTTCCAATGCCTGACAGCCCTTTCCATGTGTCAGATTGGAGGTGATCTCTTTGTGTCGAAGCCATGGAAAGACCTTCCTTAGGGGTGAAAATCTGGAGACTGCTCTTCATCCTTCCCTTCCTTGTGTGTGACCACAGAACAAAAAAGCAGGGATTGGAATAAACCCGAGCCATCTGTGCCCATGGGCTGGCTCTGAACTGAAGGTTTAAGGTCCCTGCAGGCAGGTGGGGCTTCTGCTGTGCCTTGGCTTCCACCTGGAATGGTTCATCCAACCTCTAAACCCACGTCCCACTGCCTCCCTGGTGATGGCTGAACGCCGGGAATTTGATCCACAGGGCTGGGCAGGCTTTGCCTAGCACAGTTCCCAGCTCTGCAGTGAGCTTTGACAGATGCTATCAGTGTATCTCCCCATAAATAAATATGTAATCGAGCTGCGTGCTACACTTTCACATCGCGAGGAGGAAATTCTGACACTCCTGTCCTTTCATCTCTCACATCCCTCAGCAGCTGCGAAAGAGCCTCTGACCTCGGCTGCTCATTTTTCTCATCTCGGTGCAGCAGGAGTTGGTGCCTGTGCAGCTTTGGTAGTGTGTGTTATGAAGGAGGAGGAGAGCAGCAGGCGTTTTGTTTGGATTCTTAATTGCAGGCACAGCAGGATTATGGAAATGTCAAGAGGGAAGTGACAGGGAAGACCTGACAAGCACGTGGGGTTTGGCTGATTCGCTGCTCTCTTTGCCTGGGGCAGGGGGTGGGTTATGAGCCAGAGGATCTCGTGGGCTCCCTGGGCAGGACACCCTGTGCCAGCCGGGCCAGGGGCTGTGCCTGCTGTGTTCAGCAGCCCTTGCTCAAGGCAGGCCCAGGATTAGCAACAATAAAACAACTGGCTTGTGCCAGCAGGGCTGGAAGGGGCGGCACAGTCACAGAATCACAGAATCACAGAATCACAGAATCACAGAAGGGGTGGCACAGTCACAGAATCACAGAAGGGGTGGCACAGTCACTGAATCACAGAAGGGGTGGCACAGTCACAGAATCACAGAATCATGGAAGGAGTGGCACAATCACAGAATCACAGAATCACAGAATCACAGAAGGGGTGGCAC
>JAJPCS010000045.1:1097743-1147644 GCA_021164005.1 Willisornis vidua nigrigula | reverse complement strand
AGTCCAACCCTCAGCCCTGCACAGGACCAGCCCCAAGAGTCACACCCCGTGCCCCAGAGCATCATCCAAACCCTCCTGGAGCTCTGGCAGCCTTGGGTGTTTGAGCAGGAGAAACCCAGGAGGAGTTTGACTCCAAACAGCTTTTCAAAGGTCGGAATCTCTGCCTGGCTGTGTGTGGTAGTTTTGGCTCTAGGCCTCAGTTAGGCCTAAATTTAGCAGGCCCAAAGGATGTGACATAGATCAGAAGGGACAAGCATCCCCTGACTTAAGTAACCAAAGAGGTATTTCAGATCATCTGACATCATCAAGAAGTGTCAAGAGGTATAAAGAGAGAGAGAGGAGGAGCTTCTGTCTCTTTTGGGTTTTGCCTCAGAAGGGTGAGGCCGCCCTGCCCTGCCCTGCCGAGATTAGGCCTTGCCGCCCTCCGCACTCATGTTATCGAGGGAAGTGAATATTATCTTGATAATTTTCTCCTCTCTTGCTGGGAAGTTTCTCTGGAGGAGTTTTTGCGAAGTTTTGTGGAGTTTGGATGGTTGGAATCTGTGTTATTTGGTTGGATGACTCGGTAGTTATTATTGTTAGTCTAGTTTTCTTTTTCTCACATTTGTATCTATATGTATTATATCATATTCTGCTTTTAATTGTCTTTCTTTTGTATAATATAAGAAGCTTGCTACTTCAGGTTTTGGGATTTTTATCCCCTCCCTCCTTTTCCCTTGGTTGGGGGGAACCCTTTCTCTCTGTGTTGGGCTCTTGGCATTCTGCCACCTCAACCCAAGACACTGGGGTTGAGCAGATGTTGCTATTCCATTCCTTCTCTTCCAGTCCTGCTTTGGCACCAGGTTTCATCCCTCATCTCAGGAACTGGGAGGCTGTTTTCCCTAGACCCTGGGAACCTCTGCACCCCTCAGCTCTCCCTCCTAAGAGGGGGCAGATGGATTCTGCTGTTGCCAGAGTGGAACAAGTGGCATGTGTTGGATTCAAGGTTGGAGTTGCTGCAGGGATGCCCTCATGGCTGCTGCTGTCAAAGCTCCTCATGCCCCAGGGGTTTGTTCCACAGCAGATCCCATGGCTTCATTTATCCTGCCATATCCAGCTGATGTGATTTGTGTCCCAGTTGCTTCCCCAGTTGCCTGTCAGTGTTGAAAGATGGGAACATGAAGTCTAAATTGACAAACAAAGGTTTCTCATCCTCTCCCAAAGTGAGGAGTTGTCTCCAGGTGCTCTGTTAGGTTGGCTGGGAAAGCTGCAGGGAGAAGAAGGAGAAATGATGGTCCAAAGTAGCAGCTTCATCCTGGTAAATATGGGGAGAGGGAGATCCTGGTCCTGTCTGAGCTGTGGAATTGAGAACTGCAGAAGTGTCTGCTGGTGTGAAGGATGGTGCTGTCCCACTCATCTGGACCAGGCCACCCACAAAACAGAGTCTGTGCACCCACAAATCCTCATGTCTGTGCTCACAGGGAGTTAAACGGTGCCCAACTCCAGTGCATGTTGAATTCTGCAGGAAAGAGTGAGTTGCTCCCATTCCTGTGATGTTTTCACAGCCAGGTTGTCCCCAGAGAGCTGCCAGATGTTCCCCTGTCAGCCTGAACAGGCTGTGTCAGCCCTGGCAGGAGGTTGGGAGAGGCTGCTTAGTTGACAGACAGGTCTCTCCAGTGTTTTGGGGACCAGAAAGGAGAAGGAGGTGCCAGAAATACTGCTCAAAAAGCTCCCAGAGACATGGAGGAGAAGCCAGTGAGGGTCTAAATGGGTTACTGGTACCAGAGTTAAACAGGGAGGTGACAGGTGTTATGGGTCTAGGTGGCCTAAATTTGGGCTCTGAAGTTCGGGCTAGGCCTAACCTGTCAGCTGACGTGAGCTGGGCTGAGCTCACAGCCGACCTCTTCTAGCCAGTAATTTTGTATTCCATACCACATTATGACATCATCTCCAGGGAAGCAGGAACCAGTGTGGGAGTGGTTAAGGCAGTGGCTTCTCAGCCTTCCTCTTGGGAGGACACACGATGCTGTCCCAGGGGGGATGGAGAGGACCAGGCCCACCACTGGCTCACAGAGTATCTCAGGAAAGTACAATGTGTTCTTCTGGGTCTCTCCTTTCTGCTTGAGTTTGTCTCCCTGGGGAAACAGTTTTGTCTTAAGTGATGTGTAGTTAGGACAGTAGAATTTGTGTGTTTGTTAAGAAGTGGGGAATTTGTTGTTGCAGACTTGTGTGAGTGCATATTTGTACTCTCTTCTAATTGTCTCTTCCTTTCTGTAAAAATATATGTAGTTTTAGTATAAATGTGGTTTGAAGTGTTTTTTTTCTTTCCCCTCTCTTTTCCTCCCTTTCCTTGGTGTTAGGAGGGAGGCTTTTCTCTCTGTGCTTGGGGGGGTTGGCAGTTGCTTATCTCAAACCAAGACACAGAAAAGAGGAGGTACCTGTTCTCAAGGTACAGCTCAACCTGTTGGAGCGAGTCCAGAGGGGGCACCAGGATGGTCAGAGGCTGGAGCAGCTCTGCTGGGAGGAAAGGCTGGGAGAGCTGGGATTGTTCAGCCTGGAGAAGAGAAGCTTTGAGGTGACCTGATTGTGGCCTTGCAGTGAAGGAGCTACAAAAAAGACGCAGAGAGACTATTGACAAGGACTTGGAGTGCCAGGACAAGGGGAATGGCTTCCCACTGCCAGAGAGCAGGGTTAGAGGGGATATTGGGAAGGAATTCTTGGCTGTGAGGATGGGGAGACCCTGGCACAGGTTGCCCAGAGAAGCTGTGGCTGTCCCATCCCTGGCAGTGTCCAAGGCCAGGTTGGATGGGGCTTGAAGCAACCTGGGCTGGTGGGAGGTGTCCCTGCCCATGGCAGGGGGTGGGACTGGATGAACTCTAAGGCCCCTTCCAACCCCAAACCATTCCCTGATTCTAGGGCACATTGGCAGCGTGCCAACAATTTGCAGAACATGGACAGGTGGGAGTGTTGCTGTGTTGTCTCCTCTCTTATTGTGTCACCTCCTCATGAAGGACCTGCTGCCTGCTTTTATTTTTGTATCCCTTCATTTTGACCCCTCAGAGCTGCTGATCCCCCTTAGGCATCTCTGACTTTGCAGCCCGAGTAATTTGGAAGTGGGTTTGTTTTAAGCTTTGGGAGCACCACAGGAACCATCTGGTGACTGTCCTTCCATGAGTGGTCAGTGCAGGAATGGGGCTGACACGGGCACTGGGGAGCTGTGCTGGGATCTGCAGGGGAGCTGGGGAACATGAAAGGGGTTTTGTGCCAGATTCCCAGGTGTTTTGCTGGGTTTGCTGTTGAGAGGCACATGCCAGGTGGACTCCCTGGCTCTGTTCCTGGCTGGATCCCAAGGAAGGCTCCAGTGGAAGGGGCAAGACTGAAGGAGACACCACCCAAAGTCATGTGCAAGGTTTATTTGCAGTAACAGGCTCCAGGCACCCAGGGCAGACTCCTGGTGTCACGATGATGCTCTGCCTGTAAATGGGGCTGGGACAGGTTCTGTCTGAGGTTCAGAGCCTGAAGTCCTGAACTCAAGGTGGTGGCTCGAGGTCACAACTGGAGGGAACGAAACATTTTCCCACTAATGTCCCTGGAATTAGGCAGAGCCCCTAAACATGGTGTGTTCAGGCTCTGACCTTGCTTATTCCCACAGCTATTGCAGAAGGAGGTTGTTCCTGCCTTTTGGGGCTCTTTTGCTGCCTTGTTCCTTGCTAAAAGGTGTTTTGCTTTCCTGAGGTATTACAGAGACTTTTGTAACATTTTGAGCTGAACTTTGCTGTTTCAGCAGCCAGCAATGAAGGTGATTCCAGGCAATTGTTCCATAAGCAGCAGAACTAATGAGCCACTGGATCTGTATTCCACTTTCCTGACCTCTGCCTCTCCCATCATAACATTGGCTCTTCCCACAGATCCCCTGTGTGCCTCTCCCCTTGCTCCATGTGCTGTAACTCCTTGGCTCTCACAGTTGGTGAGAGTTGGTGGCTCACATGTGCCTCCTTGCCATGCAGAGCGGGAGTTTTCTCAGCTCACATGACAGCCAAGACACAATTTGGCTCTGTCTCTTCCCCATTCCCACCATATTTTTTTCCCAGGATTTCTCAGTATTTAATTATCTCTCAGCCTTCTGTCGGTCTGGGGGAAATTTATGTTCCTAGAGGCAGGAATCTGCTGGTCAGATGGACAAGCAGTTGTACAGACAGCAGGAAAGGAATTTCTGGAAAATAAATTCCTTTTCTGGGAAGCCTGGATGGTGTCCTTTGTCCCTCTAAGCTGCTGGAAAGCCAGGTCCTGCCATGCTGCTGGGGACTGTGGAGCAGAGAGGAAAAGCCAAGGAATAAACCCGACCAAAGCAGAGAACTGAGCAGTGTCAAGAGGGCACAAGGCCAACAGACACCCCTGAGAGGAAAAAATTGGTGTTTGGGATCCTCTGAGCAGTGGTTTGGTGTGGAGGGACTCGTCCCTTGGGTTCCCAGAGACACTGTCCCTTTGGGATTACTTTCTTTAGGGCATGGCATGCCCTTTCCATAGGAGTCAGACAAAAAGCTCTGCAG
The DNA here is from genome assembly GCA_021164005.1 of Willisornis vidua nigrigula. Lineage (NCBI taxonomy): Eukaryota > Metazoa > Chordata > Aves > Passeriformes > Thamnophilidae > Willisornis > Willisornis vidua. The sequence continues at coordinate 1,143,115 of JAJPCS010000045.1, read as the reverse complement.
GAGCTCAGGGAAATCCACTGAGGGCTCAGCAGTGTGGGAATGGGGGAATCATGGAATCATGGGATGGTTTGGGTTGGGAGGGACCTTAAAGCTCATCCTGTTCCACTCCCTGCCATGGGCAGGGACACCTGCTGCTCGTGCCTTTGTCCCTGTAGAATGTGCTTCCTGGGATGTGATCAGAAGTCTGAGCAGGATTTCCCCCTCCCACACACACACTTTGCCTTTGCAATCTCCAAGCCCTCACACCAATTTACAGGCACCAATGTTCCACCTTTTCCACCTTCTCTGAGTGGAGCTGCGGCCTTTGCACTGCCCAGTGACCTGTGGGGAAGGAGCAAGGCAGTCAAATCCAATTTGTGACCTTTCAGTACTTCAAGGGAGTTTATTAAAAAGAGGGAGAGTGACTTTTACACAGGCAGATAGTGGCAGGATGGGGAAGAATGGATTGAAACTAAAAGAGGAGAGATTTAGGTTGGATGTTGGGAAGAAGTTCCTCCCTGTGAGGGTGGGCAGGCCCTGGCACAGGTGCCCAGAGAAGCTGTGGCTGCCCCATCCCTGGGAGTGTCCAAGGCCAGGTTGGACGGGGCTTGGAGCAACCTGGACTGGTGGGAGGTGTCCCTGCCCATGGCAGGGAGTGGGATGGGATGATCTTTGGGGCCCCTTCCAACTCAAACCATTGTGGGATTCCATGACTGACCCACTCCAGGACATGGGCTGTGGCTGTGGCTCCTTGTCCCCTTGCCCTCTGGCTGCAGCTTTCCTGGCCCTCATGGCTTTGTGTTGTATTGACAGGCCTCTGGAGCAGAGGGTGCGCTTGGCACAGCAGGCACTGCACCACCTGAACCCTTGCCCTGGGCCACCACTGCCAAAATCAGCCTGCAGTGTTTCACAGGGAATGTTAGAAACAGGTCAGGTGGGGAAGACTTTTGGTGTGAGCTCTGTGCCCAGTGCTCCAGCACAGGGAAATGCCTTGGGATGGATCCTGCTGCCTTTGTGCCAGGAGTCCTGATCCAGAGCTGGATGGAATGTCCAGGTGTGTGTCTTGCAGCTCCAGATCCCTCAGCTCAGCTCTGTTGAGCACCACTAAGCCCAGCTCAGTCCAGTTCAGACACTGTGGACACTGTGTCTGTGTGATTGTGCCTCTGAATGTGACTGCCTTAGTTCAGCAGGTGGGACCAGACCCTGGCCAGGAGGAGCCCACTGCTCTCGCCCAGACTGTGCCATCATCTGCACCAACAGGTTTGTCCCTTCCTTTTCCTTTGAACTTGGGGAACCACGTGGGGCTCAGCACAGGGGCCACCAAACCCCCCTGTGTTTGTGCCCCAGGGGGTGGGTTACACTGCTGGGGTTGGGGGTTAAATCCAATTTCTCTTTGTGCCATTGCATTTATTGTAATATTGTTATTAAATTGTGACTCTGACTTATAATCTCTTTTGTGTTGGGCTCGTTTCTCCTGCCAGTTTACCTTTAAACCAACACACTCACCCAAACCCACCAGGAAAGCCCCAGGGCCCTGCTTTGTGCTGGGAATGTCCATTCACAGGCAGCATCTTGAAAGGCCCCAAAATTTATCACTCTGCTGTTGTCACTCCCATTCAGCGTCCGGAGTGAATCAGCACAGAGCTCTGCATAACTTGGTTGACTTTAAGAGTCAGGAAATGATAGATGTCTGTATCCTTGGATGAGGATAATCCAGTTGTACAGCCTGGCTGGATCTCAGCTGCTCTCTGAAGAAAAAAAAAAAAAAGGAAAAAAATAAAAGGCATAGAGGAGTGAAATATTTACTTTTGGTACTTTCACAAGTGGAGATGACAGAGCGTGGGAAAATAAAAGAGAGTCCTGGTGGGCAAGGGTTGGAGGGGAAAAGAAGGAGGGAAAATCTCATCTCTTTGCTGGTAGAAAAGGGCACAAGGGGCTTGGCAAGAAAAGAGCCATTCTTGTGATTTCTCAGAGGCCCCAAATGAAGGCAGCATAGTCAATGAACATAACTCCAGCATTGTCAGTGCAGTCAGGGCTGTTTATGCCAACCAGTCAACCTGACCCAGAGCTTTGATTAAAAAAAATCAGCTAGCCCCAAATGTTCCAATAAAAAGAGGTTATGAAAAAAATACCCCAACTTGTGCCTTGGTTAAAGAGCACCCAGCTCTGGAGTAATTTATTACAGCTGAAAGGATTAAATGTCATCAGGGAAACCAAAAAGAAAATGAATCTGTAATTAAATGTTTAGCCCAGCCAAGACAGTGTGGCACTGCCAGGCTGAATAATGTATAGAGGAAACATCCCCAGCTCTGTGTTACTTTCCCTTTTTTCATTAACTGAATCTATATTAATGCAGAACAAGAGAGCTGAGTGATTTTCAGCATACTCTGGATTTGCTGGTGTTTTGATGATACCAGGACTCAAAGGCTTCAGCTGAGATCAGTGCCAGCTTGTGCTTGGAGTTATCCAAACATGGGGAAGATCTGATACCTCCCAGAGACAGCAAACAAGAGAGGGAGTGAAAACAAACAGGGAAAGTCTCCCAACCCCTGACCTGGGAGAACTGGGGCTGGAAATGCCTGGTGGGGGCATTCTCCTCTTTACCAAGCCCTGCCCTGGCAGAGCTGGGTCTGGAAATCCTGGGCATTCTCCTCTTTACCAATCCTTGCCCTGACAGAGCTGGGGCTGGAAATCCTGGGCATTCTCCTCTTTACCAATCCTTGCCCTGGCAGAGCTGGGTCTGGAAATCCTGGGCATTCTCCTCTTTACCAAGCCCTGCTCTGGCAGAGCTGGGTCTGGAACTGCAGGGCATTCTCCTCTTTACCAAGCCCTGCCCTTACAGAGCTGGGTCTGGAAATCCTGGGCATTCTCCTCTCTCCCAAGCCCTGCCCTGGCAGAGCTGGGTCTGGAAATCCTGGGCATTCTCCTCTTTACCAATCCTTGCCCTGGCAGAGCTGGGTCTGGAAATCCTGGGCATTCTCCTCTTTACCAAGCCCTGCCCTGGCAGAGCTGGGTCTGGAACTGCAGGGCATTCTCCTCTCTCCCAAGCCCTGCCCTGGCAGAGCTGGGGCTGGAAATCCTGGGCATTCTCCTCTTTACCAAGCCTTGCTCTGGCAGAGCTGGGTCTGGAAATCCTGGGCATTCTCCTCTCTCCCAAGCCCTGCCCTGGCAGAGCTGGGGCTGGAACTGCAGGGCATTCTCCTCTCTCCCAAGCCCTGCCCTGGCAGAGCTGGGTCTGGAAATCCTGGGCATTCTCCTCTTTACCAATCCTTGCCCTGGCAGAGCTGGGTCTGGAAATCCAGGGCATTCTCCTCTCTCCCAAGCCCTGCCCTGGCAGAGCTGGGGCTGGAATCCTCTTTCTCAGCCTTGTCTCTGGCAATCTGCACAGATTGCTCCAGAGTTGGGAACAGACTGGAGAGCTCTTTTCCTATTTCTAACTAAATACAGTGCAAAGATGGTGCTTGGCTGGGTAACAAAGAACTAAACACATGACATTCTTTTGCTTTGGGCACATTGAAGGAGATGAGAAATGATCAGATTCAGCTTATAATGCAGAGCAATCAAAATGGTGCAAAAAGGTCATTTCACTTCACTTGATTGTATGTTATGATTCTGGGAAGGCTTTTTTTTACCCAAATATAGAGACTCAGTGCCAACAATTTTTAAGTCTAATCAAACTTACCAATTAGTAGAGACATTCTAAGTGACAATTGTCAATTAACCTCAAGGTTAGAAATTCAGGATAACCTGAACCGTTGCTTAAGCTCAGGTCAGAGTCAAAATAATCCTGTGAAATATTAAAATAAACCTCCTTCAGGTTTTCCATGTGTGCAGAGAGCTGGGTGACAAACCCCCAACAGACCTGCTGCATCTTTTGGAAATCTTTTTCCAGTTCTTTTGTAAGTTTTTTTGCAGTTAAATATTATTAACCTTCAGAGCTGTCTGTCCTACTTACCCTAATGGAGGCACAGTAACTGATTCAGTTGGAGCATTGATCCTCCTGTCTCCAAATCTGTTATTTTTGCTGCCTCTCCCCCCAGCTGGGATCATGTTCATCGTGGTATCAGACCTTGAAAGTACTTCAGTTTTACCTGGTCATTTATTTTGTTTCTGTTCCAGTTAAAAAGCTTGAGCTTGGCTTTTGGGATCAGACTCTGGGAGTGCCTTGAGGTCAGAAAGGGATTTTGGTTTTTCTCCCTTTCCCTTTCCACAGGGACAGCTAAAAATGTAGGATAATTGTTAAATCTCACAGAAAGTCACTGGAGAGCTGAGACTTGAATCCCCCTTTTCTAGGACTCAACTGGAGCCCTTTCTCTGGGTCTGTCCTTCTTCCACAGTGGAAAAAATCCAGTCCCAGGGAATTTTCACCATGGAGCAAAGGGAGAGGCCTCACTGCGGTTCTGGGCTGTCCAATGGGTTCATTTAGTCCATGATTCCAGGCTCCATCTGCTCTGGTGGTCACTCAGGCCAGGAGAGGTCTCTTGTGTGGAGTTACCAGGCACCAAAGCCAGCCCAGTCAGGTCACTCTGTACTGACCTGTGGGCTTGTCCTCCTTTGCTCCAGGAGCTTCCTGTGGTGGGAATTCCTGGGTTATTCTTCTCCACATTCCAGGTGGCTATACCAGAAGGTCACCAGTACCTCACTGGGTCTTTGAAGTGCCCTTTCCTCCTTATCAGACTGCAAATGGAGAATGGCACGAGGTGACATCGCAGACACAACGTCTTTGTGCTGTTACTCAGAAAAGTTATTTCTTGTCCTGCTGAGCCTACCACTAAATTCAGTATCATGGAATCACAGAAGGGACCCACAGGACATCCAGTCCAACTCCTGGCCCTGCACAGACACACCAACAATCCCATCCTGTCCCTGAGAGTGTTGTCTGAACTCTCCTGGAGCTCTGGCAACCTTGAGGCTTTGCCCACTGCCCTGGGGAGCCTGGTCAGTGCCCAAACACCCTTTCACCAAGTGAAAGTCCACCAGCACTGTCCTCTCAACCAGCTGCCTCTGTGTAGAATCAGCTACTGCAATTATGCCCCAGCTGAACGTGAAACTCAGACCATGGTTACATTTGAAGTAGTGCCTTATGAAAAGTCCTCTGCTTGGAAATGCACAGGAATCAGCAGCTTCTTGATGTGATTCTACAAATGGGAGAGAGCCTAGAGCTGCACAAGCCCGACTTCTGGCCTGTGGATAATGGATTTAGCTCTGGGCCTCAGCAAAACAGCCTGAAGCAAGAGTGTGGGAGGTGATGTATCCTGAGGAGATGCTGTGCTTCGTCCTGAATTGCACCTTCCTCAGCACTGTCCTGCTCAGCCTCTCAGCGTCAGGGACCTGCTCTGCTTTCTTCAGGGCAAAGTTGTGTGAAATGAGGCTCGAGGAAATCCAGAGTCACCTCAGGAAATGTGTTCCCAGGAAGGGGGAATTGATGCAGGAAAAAATATCTCCCTTCAAATGCAGGCCCGAGTCAATCTGGGCATGTCACACTGGGATTTCCAGTTCCTGTGCTAAGAGAGATGTGCACTGAAATATGGGAAGGAAATGGGTCACTGTGCTGGTTTAAAGGTAAACTGGCAGGAGGAACAAACCCAAAACAAAAGAGATTATAAATCAGAGTTACAATTTAATAACAATATTACAATAAATCCAATGACAAAAAGAGAAACTGGTTTCAACCCACAAACCCCAGCAGTGTAACCCACCCCCTGGGGCACAAACACAGGGGGGTTTGGTGGCCCCTGTGCTGAGCCCCACGTGGTTCCCCCGAGTCCAAAGGAAAAGGAAGGGACAAACCTGTTGGTGCAGATGATGACACAGTCTGGTGGAGAGTGGTGGGCTCCTCCTGGCCAGGGTCTGCTCCTCCTCTGGATCCAAAGAGTGGTCCCAGAAGTCCCCAAACCCCAAGACTGTCTCCCCTCAGGTGCAGGTGGGAGCATCCAGTCCCTCCCCCAGGGCAGGGAGTTCCACACTGGGGGATCTGACTCTGGCAGTCAAGGGGGATTTTGGAATCGTTGCTGGCCCATGAGCAGAGCTGAGCCCTCAGGTGGGTGTGGAGGTGCCAAGGACTCCCTGGAGGGGAGTTCTCCAGCTCCTCTGCCAGGCTTCTTTCCCAGCCAGCTCCCAGCCTGAGGGCTCAGCTGTGCCCTGGGCAGCTGCTGCCAATGGGCCATTGGGAACAGTTGCTGGGCAATGGCCCAGAGGGTTTGGAATGCACAGCTTTGGTCACACCCACACAGTGATAAACTGGTCCCACCTGCTGAACTGGGACAGTCAGGCCTGAGCTCTGTGAGGAATCTTGGTGATCTGGACAAGGGATCAAGTGTCCACAGCGTCAGTTTGCAGATGACACCAAGCTGGGGGGGATGTGGATCTGCTGGAGGGCAGGAAGGCTCTGCAGAGGGATCTGGGCAGGCTGGATCCATCCTTTCCAAGAAAGTGTGGCATATTCCTGTGAAAATAGACACTCAAAACCAGTTTTAATGGAGAAAGATACACAGATTACCTTTATTAGAAGCTTCCAAGGTGCACACCAGAAGGTCTGCACACCATGACCAGGAATGTTACAACTTTTATAACTTCTCTAGTAATTTATGCATGAGATATTGACAACAAACCATGATCTTCATTTCCCTCTGTGCCCCACCCATGGGTGTCTTCAGAACTGCCCCCTTGAGATCTCCCAGCACCTCTAGGCCTTCTTCTTATGTTTTATCTTCTTGCTATCTACAGGTGACTTCTCACAAACACCATGGCCTTTGCAAGGCATGAGAAATCTTACAATTTTTGTGGGAAAGAGCCTTAGTAACTAACTTTAGGATGTGAGCAACCTAGAAGAATCTATGCAACTTACTTGTTTCTAAAAATCTACAAAAACACACTAAATCCTTAGGCATCAAAAGGATGCTCTTCACATCCAGCACATTAGCAGAGCCATTCAGGTGTGATTTACGTGAAAGCTCCTGCCAGAGGGCAGGGATAGGGAAGAGTCCTCTTGGGCTGGGAAGTCTGGCATCGTTTGCCTTGGCATGAGCATTCCCAAGGCTTTGTGTGTCTCAGGTGTGGCCGAGGGCTCCGGCGAAGGCGTGTCCATGGCTTGGCCACGTGGCCCAAAGGGAGGGAGTCACCCCACGCCTGCAGTGAAGGCACACAGCATCATGAAGACATTGCAGTTTATTTTAACGACCCCTGGGTTCCAAGGAGAATTCTAATGGGCTTTGGGTTGTGTCTCCAGAACTCTGCAGCGTTTTCAGGTTAATAACACTGACATGTCTTATCGCCAGCAGAGCTATAATGGGGAAAACCCAGCATATTGTTGGGAGATTTAAAACTGCCTGGAAATCTGTCAAGGGAGATAAACTATCTTTTCTATCAGAAAATAGCTTCCCTCTCACTGTCTGATGGAACAACACAGCTCCAAAGGGGGTGTGCGAGGAACAGACACTGCCAGGGGGTGAAAGGTGTGAGAACCAAGGGGGGGTTGTGCACGATGGAAGGGTGAAATCCACCCCTTGGATTTCAAGGGGTGAGGTTTGAGGTGAGGAGGAGATTCCTGGGAAAGGCCAGCAGCACATCTTGCTGAGACATGTGCATCCCAGAGCAGATCCTGCCTCAGTGAAGAGCCGCCCGCAAGGGGGGTTGAAGCCACGTGGGATGAGATGAGGTTGCAAAGAAGTTCTCTGAGTCAGGAGATGGTTCTGCTCACGTTTGTCTCAATGAGATAGTGGAGCTGAAATGTCTGGTTGCTGTAAATCACAGTTTCCCACAAAGATCTGGGCGTATTTTGGGGTGGGATAGACAGGTATGCCTTGGTGGGCATCTGGAGAATGTTTCTTTTTGACTGCTTGAAGTTTTTTCTTTAGGAAATGCATTTCCTTCAAGCCAAAATATTCCATCTGCAAAAATTATCCACATTAAATATTACCACAATCAATATCTAAGTCACTTCACTTCAATGTGTGGCTTTATTGAATGAAGGCAAATGAAGCCATTACAATAACAGAGGAATGGATTGGGAGGATGGGAACACCTCTGATGCTGGTGACAAGTAACCAGATGTCCCAAATTATTGGAAGAGCATGATGTTTCCAGCTGGAGATCCTGTCAGGCACCACAGGTGCCAGCTCAGATGGACCAATTTGAAAAATCACCTCTTCTTGCTCCTGGGAATGCATCTCCCAGATCCCTGTGTCAACTCATGGGAATGCATCTCCCAGATTCCTGTGTCAGCTCATGGGAATGCATCTCCCAGATCCCTGTGTCAGCTCTTGGGAATGCATCACCCAGATCCCTGTGTCAACTCATGAGCCATCTGGGAAGGTGAAGCTCCTCTACAAAGGTCCCTGTTTGAGGGGGAATTGTTGAGTGGAGTAATTTCTGGTGGGAAACATTAACCACAGTATTTCAGAGCTCAAGTGTTTCCAAGGGAGTTAATCCAGACCCCCCCAAAAAATGAAGTCAAAATCAGAAACCAGACTCTGGCTCACAACATGGAATTTTGTCAGAGGCCAAGTTTGCTGTGAAAGACCATGTGTTAACAGAGTCCTCCTTTACCTCTGTCAGCCCCTGAGAGCCTTTTCCTTGGCTGAGCCTCAGCGCAGGGCTCCTCTGGGGAATGCCACACTCTCTGTGTCCTGCAGCTTTGCCTTGGCACAGATCACCTTTGCTCACAGGTTGGAGGCCCTTGGTTTCACTAACAGACATCCTGCTAAAGAGGACAATTCGTGCTTGTTCCATGAGCAGGGATCAGACTCCAGCTGGGACATTCCCACCCTGAGACCTTTCCTTCGCTCCGACTTTCCTGGGAGAACATTTCCAGTTTCAAGCTCTGCTGTTGATCCCACTCCCCACTAGAGACATTGTGCTGTCTCCTGGTGGGAAGAACCTGCTCCCTCCTGGGGATCCCTTCTGGGGGATGGACTCATCCCTTCAGTCCATGCTTCCCTTGGAGACCTTGCTTCTTTTTCCTGTTCAACTGGGAAGAGAAGTCTGACAGTCTCTGCCATTCCCAATGTCTTCCTTTAGCTCATTAGCAAAGATCTAATGGGTTTCATCAGGGCTTTTCCAACCCTTAGCATGACTGGAGGTGCTAATAACTTCCTTGAGGTGTGGAGAGAGAACGGTCTTAAGGAGCAGAGAGATGCAAGTGGATTTCTGAGTAGTAAGTTCAATATGAAGATGCTCCAAACCCTTGTTTTTCCAATATCCCTATTTTAACACTGACAATAGGAACAGTGATAGTAATGCCTGGGATTTGGGAAGCAGCTTTTCTGGTATTTGGTGTGTGGAGAGACCTTTCCAACACCCTTTTTTTTTTTTTTTTTTGGTTCTGAATCCACATTGGGTGTCAGGTTTTTGGGAGTGGGAGCTTGGCTGCCCTTTCCTCCAGATGGCTCATCAGAAGACTTCCTTGGAGTCCTCACTTCCATGGGGAGGAAGCACACAAAAGCCGAGGAGATAAAAACAGCAAAGCTGAAGGTCAGTGTCTGAACTGGGTTGGATTTTAGTGCCATGAGCCAGTGTTTGTGCTCAGCAATTGGCTGCTGTAGGAGGGGAGGCAGTGGGAGGGCTGGGGGAAGCAATGTTTTTAAATAGATATTTATGGAGGATATCAACATTTGGCATTTCCCGATTTCAGAACAGTGGAGGAGGAACTAAGAACTTCATCCTGCCTCCTCCTTCCCCTGTGCCAATTAGGACCACAGTCTGCTGCGTGGAACAGCCACTTTGGCACTTGTGCCAGCAGCACCTTCCTTTGGGAGCCGTTTCCTGCCTTCCAGTGGCTCAGCGGAACAAAACTGTCCCTTGAGGGGGTTCCTGTGCGCTGGGAATGTGCAAATTGGCTGTCTCAGTGAGTCAGCACCCAGTCTGAGGAGGTTCTCTCTTCACTGCCTTTAGCTCAGCTGACTCTTGCCCTGTACTCTGAAGAGGGCTTGGATGTGCTGTGTACTTGATCTTCCAGCCTTTTTCCTCACAGCCAGAGCACTTTTCACCCACCTCAAAACCCACCCCTATCACATAACCCTGAGACTGGCTCAGCTGGTTGGAGCACAGTGAGAGTAATTCCAAGGTTGTAGGTTCAGTCCCCAGAGGGGCCATCACTGAAGAGCTTGACTTCAGATCCTTGTGGGTCCCTTCCAACTCAGAATATTCTGTGATTCTATCCAAAGTGTCAGGTCCTGCCACCTCCACTCCCAGGGGGTTGCTGAAAGTCCCTTGTTGATGCACATTTCCATGAGCTGCTGCCTCCAGGAGCCTGGGGGTTCCAAGTCTCAAACAGCCTTTTCCTTCCTGTTCTGGGCTGGTCTCCCAAATATTTGCATTTCCTTTCTCCATATCCTGCCATCACCTGCTGCTGCTGCTGCACTTTGCATCTTGGCAGCCCACTTGTGTCAGAGGGGTTGATCCAGAACCAGTGAGAGGTGTTGGAAAATCTGAACTGCCCTTCCATGAGCAGCCGTTGTTTTGGCAGCATCTGGAGTGTCCAACTCCTCTCCTTGCTGCTGATTTCAGTCACAGCTCCTTGGCATGGGTGCAACATGCCTGGGAAGCTCCTTCCTTCTGTCTGGTGGCCATGCTGAGCATGGGACTCTTCAGATCACCCATTTCTCTTGGCACAAGAACTTTTTGTCTGCTCCCCACCACATTATGTCACATTAGAGGGAGTATGAACAGTCCTTTTCCATGGATTTCTGCTGAGTGCTTCAGACTGACACAGGGATTGCAGGAATTTGTGCTCTTGCATTTTGGAGCCCTTGATCCACAACTGTTTGTGGTCTCAGCTCAGAGTCACAGTATCACAGAATCACAGAATCAGTTGGGTTGGAAGAGACGTCTGAGATCATCAAGTCCAACCCTTGATCCAACCCCACTGTGATCACCAGATCATGGCACTCAGTGCTACGTCCAGTCTCACCTTAAACACCTCTAGGGATGGAGAATCCACCCCCTCTCTGGGCAGCCCATTCCAATGCCTGACCACTCTCTCTGTAAAGAACTTCTTCCTGATATCCAACCTAAACCTCCCCTGGCACAGCTTGAGCCCGTGCCCCCTTGTCCTATTGCTGAGTGCCTGAGAGAAGAGACCAACCCCCACCTGGCTACAACCTCCTTTCAAGGAGTTGTAGAGAGTGCTGAGGTCACCTCTGAGCCTCCTCTTCTCCAGGCTGAACACCCCCAGCTCCCTCAGCCTCTCCTCACAGCACTTGTGCTCCAGTCCCTTCTCCAGCCTCGTTGCTCTTCTCTGGCCCCGCTCCAGCCCCTCAATCTCTTGCCTCAACTGAGGGGCCCAGAACTGAACACAACACTCAAGGTGTGGCCTCACCAGTGCTGAGTGCAGGGGAAGGAGCACTGCCCTGGGCCTGCTGCCACACCATTCCTGATCCAGGCCAGGATGCCATTGGCCTTCTTGGCCACCTGGGCACACTGCTGGCTCATGTTCAGCCTCATGCAGTTGGTTTCAGCTTTCTGAAGGGTGTTGCCAGCACAGAGCTGAGAGCAGGGAAATGGTCAGAGGAACCAGGGAAGCAGCTCTGAGAGATGGAGGAGGATAGAATTTCCAAGGCTAAGCTATGCTGGATTCCTGAAGAGGAGATGCATGGAGCAGTGTCTGGGTCTCACTGTGAGGTTTACCTTGGATGGCAGGAGGAAGAGAAATGACACAGAATAGCCAAGGAACAAGCAGCTTTTATACACAGAACAACCTCTTCTGACCCCACTGGCAGGAGGAGGGTGTGTTTCAATGATGTCCCCAAACATTTTGGGAGTCAGAGAAGTTGGAAAAGACTTCTGAGTACGAAGATCACTGAGCCCACCCTGTGCCCCATGCCCACCTTGTCCCCCAACCCAGAGCACTGAGTGCCACATTCAGTCATTCCTTGGACATCTCCAGGGATTGGAACTCCAAAACTCCCTGGGCAGCCCCTGCCAGTGCCTGACCACCCTTTCCAGGAGGAAATTCCTGCTGCTGTCCCACCTGCCCCTGTCCTGGCCCAGCCCGAGGCCATGCCCTCTCCTCCTGTCCCTGTTCCCTGGAGCAGAGCCCACCCCCCCTCAGCTCCCCCCTCCTGGCAGGGATTGCAGAGCCAGAAGGTCCCCCCTGAGCCTTCTTTTCTCCAGCTGAGACCCCCCAGCTCCCTCAGCCCCTCCTGCTGCTCCAGCCCCTTCCCAGCTCCATTCCAGCGCCTCAATGTCCTTGCCATGAGGAACCCCAAACTGCCCTCAGGATTTGAGGTGCCTCAGCAGTGTCCAGCACCGGGGACAGTCACTGCTCATGTCCAGCTGCTGTCACAGCACCCCCAGGGTCTTTCCCACCTTTCCAACTGCTCTACCCCAAACTTGGAGCACTGCAGGGGGTGGTTGTGACCCACATGGCCTTGGCACTTGGCCTTGCTGAATTTCACACCATTGGTCTCAGCCCATGGATCCAGCCTGTCCTGATCCCCCTGCAAAGCCTTCCTGCCCTCCAGTGGATCCATATCCCTGCAAAGCCTTCCTGCCCTCCAGTGGATCCACATCCCACTCAACTTGGTGTCATCTGCAAACTGACTCTGTGGGCACTTGATCCCTTGTCCACACCATCAAGATTCCTCCCAGAGCCCAAGTCAGACCCATTTCTTTCCCCTGGTCCTGTACATGTCTCTCTTAACACAGAAACTGGAAATCCCAATGCGACATGCCCAGATTGCCTGCCTACATTTGGGAATTCCATTCCCAAAGCCCAGGGCCATCTGATCCCATTTCCAGCAAGAAAAGGCTATTTTCCAGAGGATGGCATAGTTCAGAGCATGGAGTGGCACATCTCCTGGCCCTTCCATGCCAGCAATGCAGCAGAGATCAGTGGGAATCCTCAGAAAGCCTTTTATCTTTAGCAGCAGAGTTACCCAGAAAGCTTTCAGTCTCTTTTCTCTTACCAACATATAGATAGATAGATATAGATATAGATATAGATATAGATATAGATATAGATATAGATATAGATATAGATATAGATATAGATATAGATATAGATATAGATATAGATATAGATATAGATAGATATAGATATAGATATAGATACACACACATATATATAAATGAGCTGTTGTATCTGGTTTCTAAAGAAAAACAAAAATAAAAAGGGTTTTGGCAGAGCCACACTGTCAAAAATTGTGCTGCTTTGGGGGTTTCACTTGGTTGAGTTCTTTTTCTAAGGTGGATGTCTTGCAAATGTTGTGCACTCTAATGTTTTGTTTCAAATCAGCTCGTGTTATTGAGAAATGGTGTATTTCCAAACCTGCTTTGTTTAAAAGGGGATGAGTCTCACAGCAGGGCACTTCAGAAGAAAGGTATGTGCCCTGTTTGGGTTGCATTTGAGTCTGTTAGAAATATGTAAGCCTCGAGGACTTCAGGATCAAACACTGCTTTTGAAATTAGAAATAAAACCTACAATTATAAAAAAAATACCAGCCTTCCTTGTTAATGCTGGTTCTGGGTGGATCAACAGAGCTGGGAGGAAAGAACTGGAAGCAGAATTTCAGCCCTCAATTTATGTGCTGATTAAAGTCTGCCCTGCTGCTGGTGTGTCCTGTGCCAGCACAGATGCCCAGGATGGCCCAGGGAGCATGGAGGGGGTTCATCTGCAGAGGGTTAAAGAAGCTCAGTAAATCAAGGGCTCTTACTTTGTTTTAGGGAGTATTTAGCTGTTTATCAGAACTTCTAGGAGGACTCTCAGCTCGTCAGCTCAGCAGGTGGAGACCTGGCTTGGGATGGGGGGGAGTCAAAGTGCTGCAACCAAATCAGGCTGTGCTGTCATGGCAATATTCCTGCTGCCTGTGCTGTGCTCCTGCTCACAGGTGGGAGCTGGGTCTTGGCTTCCAGGCCCTGCTGGGAAAACCTGGCTCTGGCTCCTCCAGCACTGCTCTCTGGCAGTGACAACACGTGGCTGCCCCATCCCTGCCAGTGTTTCAGGCTCTGAGCAGCCTGGTCTGGTGGGAAGTGTCCTGCCCGTGGCCATTCCATGGTTCTGTGATCTCACTGGAATGTTCCAGGAGAAGATGACGAGGGAGACTTGTGTTGCATTCACTTGAGCAGTCAGGCTGCTGCTGCTTAAAGCTCTGCAGGGCAGAGTGGAAGGAAGAGGTGACAGGAGGGAAATGGGAAAAGCTGTGGATATCCCCAAATACCATCCTCCTGGTCTGCCTTACTGGGAAGGGGTGTAGAGTGGGTTTTTCTGGAGGGGCTCAGCAGCTGTCATCTCTCTGAAGACAGTGGATGTGGAGTCCTTGGAGACCAGCCTTGCTGGTCTGAGCACCGTGGCTGTTTCTGGGGAGTCCTGAGCTGCTGTCACCCCTCAGTGACACAGAGCCTGTGTAATGGAGAGGAGGTGATGTCTCACCATGCTGGGACTGTGACCATCCTTGCTGACCCCCACATTGCTGCCCTCCTGGGCCTGCTCCCAGAGAGCTCAGTTCAATCCCTGTTTAACTGGGAGACTCACAGTGAACTCCTGACCTGCTTGTTTGCTCATTGCTAATACATTCCCAGAACCAAAGGAGGTGGCCAAGGCCCTGTCCTGCTGGGCTGAGGTGTGGGATCCAGCTCATCCCCAAAGCTCCATGGTGTGCACAGAGCCTCCAGAGATCCGAGTTTGGCTCACTTCTGACCAGACAGACCCCCCAGTAAGAGAGTCTGGAGAAGATCATCAGCCACCACTGAGCAGAAGAGGGGTGGAATGGAACCACTCCAGTGTTTGTTCTCCTTATCTCTGGTGGAGCTGGAGACTGTGTCTCAGGCAGGGGCAGGATGTGGGAGGAGAAGCCCAGAGTCTGCCTGATGTTTGGAGGCTTCAGAAGTGGATCCAGAAGGGCTCAGAGGGGGAGCCAGGAGTGAGTGGCAGGGAGTGTTCGACGGAGGCGTCTGGCGCTGCTTGTCTTTCTGTGCCATTTCAGACAGTGTGGGCAGTTTGCTCCATTTTTCCTCTCCAGACGCTGCTTTGTTTGGAAGGTTGTAGACACATGTCAGCGGTGATGGATAGATTTGTTTGACTTCCTGTCAAGCCAATGATTACTCATAGAAATCTCTTTTATTAGTTTATCAGAGGAAGTTGTGTGTCATTCATCCCAGCGGAGCTCGGCTGGCGGTGGCAGAGCAGCTCTGGCGAGTTATTGCTGGCCTTTATTGTGCTGCTGCTTGGATTCTCTGGCACCATATTTATTGTTGTCTTTTCTTTTCCATCCCAGCCCCTTGGAAATTTGCAGGAATATGCCCTAAGTGCTCAGGTTTATCCTTGCTGTCTGTTAAAGTCTGTCTAGATGCTGTTTGGCTGTGCCTGGGCATTCTGGAGCTCATGAAGGTCTTGATTTCCTGAGAATTATAGAATGGTTTGGGTTGGAAGGGAGCTTAAATATCATCCAGTTCCAACCCCCTGCACTACAGAAGTTGGAACAAATGGGTAGAAATCAGAGGAAGAAGGGGTTGGTGAGTTAGAGAGAAAGCTTTTGGGGCTCTTCTGGATGCAGGAACTTTGGTGACAACCATTTCAGAAGTGGGGATAAGGAGACTTTCCTTCAGGTGTAACTCTTACAAACAAAAGCTGTTCAAATTATTGAGCTATTTGTAGCTTTGGTTATTGGTCCCCACTGAAAAACTCAGGGAATTATTCCAGATGGATCCAAATAATGATTTTGCCATTGACACTGTAAATCATAGAATCATGGAATATCCTGAGTTGGAAGGGACCCACAAGGATCATCCAGTCCAGCCCCTGGCCCTGCACAGGACACCCCAATCCCCCCCTTGTCCTTGAGAGCATTGTCCAAATGCTCCTTGAACTCAGACAGGCTTGGTGAGCTGATGATCTTGGAAAAATGGCAGAGGATCACTGTGGAAGTGGAGTTGCTTTCAAATAAGTTTCAAAACGAATCTTCAAAAGGATTTTTCTAAATAAAATCTCAATTTCTTTAAGAGTAATCAAATGAAACATCATCTGGACTGTTCTCTCAGCAGCAGTAGAAATGCCCTGAACTGAGAGTGCTTTCTGACCTGCTTTGTCCAGAGGGAATTATTCCAGAGCTGAGCTGCTGTGGCTCTCCCTGCCCTCTCCAGTGGCTGAGCACGTGCAGGGCTTTGGAAGCTGCTCCTGCCAAGCTAACAATGCTGACCTCAGAGTTCAAGTAGGAGAGACTTATGTTTTCAGGTCAAGAGATCCTTGGCTCATTCCCTGCAGATAAACCAAGCAGGGAGAGGCAGGAGAGCAGAGCTTCACTCTGAACACACCGAAATCATTTCAGCCACCAGTGAAGCGAAACTGCTGTGGGGGAGCTGAGGTGGGTCTGACACAGAATCATGCTGAGTGTGACTTTGCACAGGCTGCAGATGCTGGGCAGCCTCCTTTGCCCCTTCCTTTTTGGGCTCCAGAGGGTCACCCTGTCCCTCCAGGAACTCTAAACCAGGCTGGGCCATAATGAATACACTGGTGTTTGTCTTTTATGAGGAGAGAAATATCCACAGGTTTTCCTTGAGAAAAGATGTAGAGGGAAGGAATTTCTGAGCTAGAAGGTGACTTTGAGCCCTGCTTTAGGCTGAGCTGAATAGGACACCTGGTTCTGGATGTCTGCTTGTCGAGGCTGAAGCACCAGAGTCAGGTGGATGCTCCCCCAATGCCTGTGTGTCCCTCAACTGGAGCTGGTGCAGCCCCACATCCCCTCATGATCCTGGGAGGTTGTTGACCTTGAGTTGGACTTCTGGAATTGGTTCCCAGCAAAGCCAGACTCAAGGGAGAACAACATCCAGCTGATGTTTTGAGTCATGGGGGGGCCAGCAAATGGAGCTGTGGGGAGAGAGAGGCAGTAGTTGAAGTTTTCAGTGTGAAGGTAAAAGCCTCATCTTAGATCGAAGGCAGTGAGGGAGAAGTGCACAGTCCTGAAAGCAAAGAGCCACCAACCAACCAACCAGTCTCCAAACATTAGGCTTGGATTTATCTCTAGTGCTGAGCCAGAGCATATCCTGTCCCTCCATTGCAGCTAATCCTGACAAGAGACAGGGTTGCCTCCCTGCTGCTGGGTCACTAGAACTCCCTGTCACCCTTCCCAGGGCAGGAATCTCTCCCTTCTGGTGGGAAGGGCCTTGAGAGGGAAATCAATTTGCACTGTTACCAGATTTTCTAGCTGGTAGTTAACAGGACTAAATATCTGATTAGAATCCCAGGCCATTCCCAAATTCATGAGAGGCACAGGGTGTAAAAGTCCCCTGGAGAAGGAACAGAGGGATGGGGGAATCCTTGGGAGAGGTGCTCAGTGTTTGCTGGCCCAGGGGGGCCCATTAGTTTTGCCAGCATGTAATGCAGAATGCAGTGCTTGTTCCAAACAGAAATGATTTAACCTTGAATGAGAGAAACACAACCAAGCAGCAGCAGTGGAACAATAAAGAAATTCCATCTCTGATCTCCTGTGACCCCCGTTCTGCTCAAATGGCTCACATGTCAGCGAGACATTATTTTCATGAGTGACTGTAAGTGCATTATGCATGAGAGTGTGGCCACTGCTGAATCCACCAGGCTCCTCCAAGGCAGAAAATCATCTCTTGGATTCCATGGAGCTGGACTGTGTTCCCTGGCTTTGAAATGTGGGCGCTGCTTGATGCAAGAGTGGGGTTGTGCCTGGGTGGGTTTGGCACAGAAAGGGATTTGTGCCGTGTTTCCCTGTGGAATTGTGTGGAGAGGCTTTGCTGTGCAGCCTGAGCAGCAGCAGGCTCAGCTCTCTGGTGACACTACATTTGTTGGTGGGGCATCGATTCAGGGAGAAGCTGAAGCACATTCCAGCTTTTGGCATCTCCCCAGGCAGTGTGCCAGCTGGTGGCAGTGCCACTGGTTACCCCAGTGCTGGAGGAGAGGGTGGGTGTGACTTTGCTCTGCCAAAGGTAGAATCACAGAATATCCTGAGTTGGAAAAGACCCACAAGGATCATCGAGTCCAACTTTTATCCTTGCACAGGACATTCCAAGAATCCCTCACTGAGAGCTCACACCAGTTTGAAGCTTCCTCCTGAGGGGCAGTGGAGGGGCAGCACCAATCTCTGCTCTCCGTGACAGGGATAGGACCAGGGAATGTCTGGAGCTGTGCCAGGGCAGGGTTAGGTTGGATCCCAAGGAAAGGTTCTTCCCCCAGAAGGTGGTGGGCACTGACCAGGCTCCCCAGGGCAGTGGGCACAGCCCCAAGGCTGCCAGAGCTCCAGGAGTTTGGCAATGCTCTCAGGGACAGGGTGGGATTGTTGGGGTGTCTGTGCAGGGCCAGGAGTTGGACTCAATCCTCGTGGGTCCCTTCCAGCTCAGGATATTCCATGATCCCAGGCACGATGCCCCCTGTCCAGGTGTGCATTGCAGTGTGCAGGGTTTGACAGCTGTGCAGGTGCCACCCCTAAGGATGGATCAGGCTCTTCCAGGGCAGGGTGTGGGTGTTGTGATGCTGCTCCAGGACCTGCTGAAGGCTGTTTTACCCTGGCCCTGCAAGCTTGGCTGTTATTTCTCCTTAACACCTGATTGTTGCTCAGGACTAAACCAGTGGCTCATTTATTCCCTGTTTCCAGATTTGGAATTTTCCCTCTCAAAGGCAGACCTTTCTCAAGGACCAGGGCACAGATTCCCTGTGTCCCTGGGATCCAGGCTGCAGCACAGCTGCCCCGTGGGAGCTCTGGGAAGTGGTGGGGAGTAACAACCTGCTCAAAATAAAAGCATGTTTCTTCCTTAGGTGAAACAATTCATCAGAGGGAAAGGGATTTTACAACCACAAAAGGCCCATAGCATATTTTACCTCATTTAGTCTTACAAGCTCTGTTTGATGGGCTTTTCTTTTCCATTACAGCTCACACTCTCCAAGCAAAGCTGCAGTTCCACTCCTGGGCTTTTTTGTGCTCTCCCCAATCTCCTTGGAGGGCTCAGAGCAACTTCCAGTACGTGAAGGGGCCTACAAGGCATCCAGAGATGGACTCTTCATCAGGAACTGAAGTGGCAGAACAAGGGGGGATGAATTCAAGTTGAAAGAGGGGAGATTTAGATTGGATATTTGGAAGAAATTCTTGGATCTGAGGATGGGGAGGTCCTGGCACAGGTTGTCCAGAGAAGCTGTGGCTGCCCCATCCCTGGGAGTGTCCAAGGCCAGGTTGGATGGGGCTTGAAGCAACCTGGGCTGGTGGGAGGTGTCACATGGATCACAGAACCCATGGAATATCCTGAGTTGAAAGGAAACCACAAGGATCATCCAGTCTGACTCCTGCCCCTGCACAGATACTCCAACAATTCCACCCTGTGCCTCAGAGGATCATCCAAACCCTCCTGGAGCTCTGGCAGCCTCAGGGCTGTGCCCACTGCCCTGGGGAGCCTGGTCAGTGCCCACCACCCTCTGGGGGAAGAACTTTTTTCTGAGATCCAACCTGACCCTGCCCTGAGATTCAATGCCCTTATCAGCTTTAAGTTCCACTGATTTAGTTCCTGCTCATGAAGCTGGGAGAGAACAAACAGTGTATTTACTCCCCTTACATGAAAAGCTGCTGCTGTAGTTTCCCAAAACTCAGCAATCCAGCTGCACTGATGTTGCTACTGGAAAGAAACAGGGAGCTAGAAGGAATGAGGGCAATTATTCTGTAGGCTTGTAGAATATTTGCCAAAGCAAAATGTTGTATTTCACAGGAAAGTGTAAAAATGTGAGGCTGGTGCAGGACATGATCAGCTTGTTCTGTTTGTCCCTCCAGACACTGCACTGAAACAAAGCAAGGGGTTTGCAACAGTCTGGGTTCTGAACTAAAATCCACCTTTCCCCTGGTGTTGCTATCCATAGATGCCAGAATTCCAGAAGAACTCAGCAGAGTGCTGTTCTCCAGCAGTTCCTGCTATTTCACAGCCACCTCTTCCATCTCAGGCCGTTTGTTGTTCACTTTGTGGGATAGCACTAATTAAGTCAGGATCCTGAGCAATTTTGCATCTCCTGCTAGTCACGAAGGGTTGATGTGCCACTCCTGAGACTGCAGAGTGTTGATCCAGAACAAAGAGCTCTGGCATTGCCACATCATCCCGGGGAAGCTCCCTGGAACGCCGCACACGCCGCGTGCAGAGCGCCAGGCAGAGCTGCGCCTGACCTGAAACAACTCCCTCCAGCTCTCTGTTCTTTTGCAGTTTTTGTCATATCCATTCTCTCCTACGTGCTCTGGGGCAGGAATTTTCCCTTCATATTCATGTGCATGCAGAAGCAGGCTTTGATCTGCGTGGCTGCATCCTGTGGTACAGCAGAGAGAGCATTTATTAGGCATTGGAAGGAGCCCATTAATAATTTTAATCTTCCCTGCACATGTGTCTGTCCAAGGCACGTGCAGGCCCTGTCTGCTTCCTGAGCCTGGGCCTGGGAGGCCACATGCCCTGTTTGAAAGGTCCCTGACTGAGTGAATCAGCCCTGGCTGTAGCAACTGCCTTCCATCCTTCCCTCCTTCCCTCCAAACTCATGCCAGGCAGAGCAGGAGGAGGATGTGGGGGGACAGGAGCACTGTGAGGGTGCATTGCTGTGACCTGGATCCAGGCAGGCTTCGTTGATTTGAGGGGTGTGAGTGCTGTGCAGGTTGGGAATGGTCCTGGGAATCCCATGAGCACTGGGAGAAGAGCCAGTCAGTGTTCTCCCTCGTTAGCCTTGATTGAGCTGCCTCCCTCTCCAGAGACGTGAAAGGCTGCCTGGCACTGCAAGAATCGAGTCAGAGGATCATGGAATGGTTTGGGTTGGAAAGCAACTTAAATTCCATCTCATTCCACCCCCTGCCATGGGCAGGGACACCTCCCACCAGCCCAGGTTGCTCCAAGACCTGTCCAACCTGGCCTTGGACACTCCCAGGGATGGGACAGCCACAGCATCTCTGGGCAACCTGTGCCAGGGCCTGACCACCCTCACAGGGAACAATTTCTTCCCAATATCCCACCTATCCCTGCCCTCTGGCAGCAGGAGGCCATTCCCTGTGTCCTGTCACTGCAGACCCTCAGAAATAGTCTCTCTCCATCTTCCTTGTCAGCTGCAAGGCCACAATGATGTCACCCCAAAGCTTCTCTTCTCCAGGCTGAACAATCCCAGCTCTCCCAGCCTTTCCTCCCAGCCCCTCTGACCATCCTGGTGCCTCCTCTGGACTCTCCAGCAGCTCCATGTCCTTTCTGTGCTGGCCCCAGGGCTGGAGCAGCTCTGCAGGTGGAGTGGGGAGGGGGCTTTTCCTCACTCTGCCTGATGAACTGAACACTAAGAACATTGGTTTTGTCCCAATTCTTTCAGGAGCTGCTTCTGGAGCTCAGGGGTGTTTCTGCTCAGCCTGACTGCCTCGCTGAGGTGCTGTGAGCCCGAGGCTGCTTTTCCTCATGAAGGAATTATTTGCACCTTGTACTGCTGATGTTGTAAGTGAGCCTGACAGAGCTCATTTTCTCCCTGTGCCTTTGTCTTTTAATTTTGGAGGATGTACTTTTCCTGACAGAATTTCCAATTCAGTTCATTTTCTCTGCCTGCAGTAGGAGGGGAGAAAAAGGTGGTTTGAGGGGTTGCTGCATGTATTATTAATTGTCCTCAATTCCAGGCAGCGTCGTCTTTTTCTGCCTGATGTTCCCGTTTTCTCCTAACTAATATTGGCTGCAGGTTTGAAAGAGGTTTGGCATTTGAAATTATATGGATTTCTTTGTGCTGGGAGTGTTGTCAAAGCTGGAAAACGTGGTTCCTCCGTTTATCTGAAGGTAAAATGGCACAGTGTTAGTCATCACTCAATTGAACTGTGTGTTGTAGAGCAGTTGATTATTGAAGCTGCCCGTGTTTCCTGGGCTGGTTAAACCATCACCCAGAAGTGCTGTGTCAGAACCTGTCCACTAAACATCATTAAATCTGCAGAAGGAGGAAGGTGCTTCTGCACAGAGATGAACAGGTTTGGGTCATTCCCAGCCCTGCTGATCCTGTTAGGAGGCGAGGGTGGCCCTGGATAATAAGCAGCATTTCATGTTGGGGCTGTGTGGTGCTGCATGTTGATTTTCAGGGCTGTCAGCTCGTGTTCCCACGGAGCTTAAGGCCCAGGTGGGATGAGTTTTGTGATTCCAGCCCAGTTCCTGATGAACAGTGTCTCATAGCAGGAGAAAAGCTGCATTTTCAGCTCATCAGAACACAATTCAAGCCACATGTTGTTAAAGCTGTTGAGATAAATGGGGCACTCAGCCCAAAGCAGGTGAAACAATCTCCTGACAGCGGTCTGGGGGTCAAGGTGACTCTCCTGTTTCTATACAAACCTCCTCTGAACAAGGGAAACAACACATTTCCCAGAGGAAATAATTAATCTGTTAATTAATTTCTGAGAGGAGCTGTGGGAGAATCCTCTGTGTTTGGCTCCTGGTGTTCCTCTCCCCACTCTGGGATTCTCATTTTTTATTATAACCCTTCCCAAGGATTTGCACTTGCAGCACACCCTGGAGGTGGTGGCAGGATGGGGGGTGGCTGCTCCTGCATTTGGGCTGTGGGTGGATGGGGAAAGAGCACCAGCCTGGAGCTGGGCACCTCCTCAGCCATGTGATGAATGTGCTGGTTTAAAGGTAAACCAGCAGGAGAAATGAACCCAACACAAAAAGACAATGTAAGTCAGAGTTACAATTTAATAACAATATTACAATTATTGCAATGATACAAGAAGAAGTTTGTTTTAACCCCCAACCCCAGCAGTCTAACCCAGGCACCTGGGGCACAAACACAGTGGGGTTTGGTGGCCCCTGTGCTGAGCCCCACGTGGTTCCCCCGAGGCCAAAGGAAAAGGAGATGAAAAACCTGTCGGTGCAGATGATGGTCTCAGTCCTGTTGAGGTTCTGGCCCTCCTCTGGATCTGATGAGTGGTCCCCAAGGTCTCCAAACTCCCAAGATTAGCCATGCTTAGGTTTGGGTGGGAGCCCCCAGTCCCTCCCCCAGGGCAGGGAGTTCCACACTGGGGGATCTGACTCTGGCAGTCAGGGGGGATTTTGGAATCGTTGCTGGCCCATGAGCAGAGCTGAGCCCTCAGGTGGGTGTGGAGGTGCCAAGGACTCCCTGCAGGGCAGTTCTCCCAGCTCCTCTGCCAGGTTTCTTTCCCAGCCAGCTCCCAGCCTGAGGGCTCAGCTGTGCCCTGGGCAGCTGCTGCCAATGGGCCATTGGGAACAGCTGCTGGGCAATGGCCCAGAGGGTTTAGAATGCCCAGCTTTGGTCACACCCACACAGTGGTCTTGGTTGCTGAACCAGGACAATGAAACACCCACTTATTGGGAGGACTGGCCCTGGAAGGAGCAGCTCCTTCAGCCTCCAAGAACTGTCCCCATCTCTCAGCTCAGCAGCCAGCCAGGGTTTGGCAAATCCCACACTGGAGTGAGAGGAGGAACAAGGGCAGAACAGGGATTCTGTCCCCCCAGAGCTCCCTAAAGGATTGTTTTCTTGGCTTGTCGTTCACCCTGCCCCATCTGTACGTTTATCCTGTAGTTCTCCCTTTATCCCAGCAAATTCCATGTGTGAATTTTACCCCTTCTCAGCCCTGGGTCCAGCCACCTCCTCGCTGGAGTCTAGACAGCCCCTCCACAGGGAGCAGCTCTGCCCTGCCCTTGCTTGCACTGCTTCTAACTCTTGTTTCCTTGGTTTTCCTGGAGCTATCAAACTAGTGTTGGCCTCCTCCTCTCCCTCCCTGCCCCTTCTCTGGCTCTGAGCTGCTGTGGGATCCAGCCCTGCTCCTGCTACAAAGGAAACATCTAAAGCCAGCCAGAGCATGTCCAATAGGATTTGTGGTGCTTCCAACCTCCCTGTGTTATTGACTCCCCCTTTCAAGTGTGGCCAGGGCTTTATCTGTTGGTAATAGGGAGAATTAATAATTTCCTTTAGAAAAAAAAAAATCAGCTTTAAAAAACCCTCTCCATTTTTTTATTTATTTTTTTACATAAAAAGGCAAGTAAAAGACATAACAAAGTTGTTAAAAGTTCAAAAGGAATGCTAATCCCTGTAATGGTGACTAATCAACTTTTATCCAGACAATCCCCTTGTGTCTCTGGGGCCTTGGTGTGGTTAAGGGTTCCCACAGGCTGGGCTTTGCCGCCTTTAGAGCTGCTGGGGAGCCTCCTGCTCCTCTTCCCGGATCTGTGCCTCCATCCTGTCACTCACAAACACTCTGGCACGTTCCTGGGCTTGGAGCAGCTTCAGAGGTGCTTGAACTTGGCTGGCTGATGTCTCAGATAGATGTGCAAACACCGAGCTCTCTTCACTTGGAGGGCTGAACCACCCCAGGGGGAGGGAATACCTTTAGTGCAGCTGCTCCAGTTCTGTCCTGCCATGGGGTCCAGGCAGGGCACTGACATGGGAGTAATTCCTCAGGATGATGACTCTGAGAATGACTTCTCCATCAGGAGACCTGTGGGGTGTAGGACACACTGGCCAGGGCTGTTTCCTCTGTGCTTGCTACTCCACCTTCACCACATATGGTAGATCACAGAATCATAGAATGGATTGGGTTGGAAAAGACCTCCCAGATCATCAACTCCAACCCTTGGTCCAACTCCAGTCCCTTTACCAGATCATGGCACTCAGTGCCACATCCAATCTCACCTTAAAAACCTCCAGGGATGGGGAATCCACCCCCTCCCTGGGCAGCCCATTCCAATCCCTGAGCACTCTCTCTGCAAAGAATTTTTTTCTGCTCTCCAACTTCAATTTCCCCTGGCAGAGCTTGAGCCCATCGTGCCCCCTTGTCCTATTGCTGAGTGCCTGGGAGAAGAGACCAACCCCCACCTGGCCAGAACTTCCCTTCAGGCAGTTCCAGACAGTGCTGAGGTCACCTCTGAGCCTCCTCTTCTCCAGGCTGAACACCCCCAGCTCCCTCAGCCTCTCCCCACAGCACTTGTGCTCCAGTCCCTTCTCCAGCCTTGTTGCTCTTCTCTGGACTCACTCCAGCCCCTCCTGGGGAAGGACAGACCAGTTGCCTCAGCCAGAAATGTTCTCCTTGGCAAAGATGCTGTTGGAAGAGCTCATCCTCAAACAAATAGCCCAAGGTGGCAGCTCAGTTGTCTTTGGGATCAAACCTACAAGAAGAAGCAGGACCCAGCACCTCAGTGAAAGACAGGAGGGAGGACTTTCAGCCTTCTCAGCCCTCAGAGCAGTGGGGCATTCACTGGGCTTTGCAAGTGATTCTTTGATGCTTTCAATACCACATTGGTCCCCCTGGCTGATCTGTGTACTGCAATGAGACTTCTGCAGCTGCAGAGCTAAAACCAGGGCTGGCCATGGTGTTCTTTGGAAGGGAGAGGCAACGTGGAATGGCTCAGCTGCTGAGACAGCTGTACTTGTGCTCCCCAAGTCCCTGCCAGAGGCAGACAAACAGCCACACTGGCTTAGGCCTATTAGCAGTCGTTAGGGCAAAGCCTTCTGCTGCTTCCCACTGGGGAGAGGAGGTTGTAATTCAATTATTCTGCACTGACAGGCAGTTTTCCCCAGCAGGAACAGCCCCTGTTTTGTGAATTGCTGGGCTTGGGTGGTGAGTGGTGTGCAGGCAAGTCCAAGGAGCTTCCAGGTGTGTCCCTGGAGCTAAGGACAAGGGGATAGACTTGGGGGTCTTTGTTCCAAGCTGGCTGGTAGCTGGGGGTGGTTGAAGAATTTGCAGATTCTCCAGAAGGAGCTTTTGGGCTGTTCTGTGTGTGAATAGGGAGGTGGCTGAGTTGGTCTCCTCCAAACTTGGAGCATCTGGGCCAGCCCTTTGTGTCAGGATTAACTCAGTCTGGAGAAGAGAAGGCTTCAGGGAGACCTTATAGCAGCCCTCCAGTGCCTACAGGGGCTCCAAGAGAGCTGGAGAGGGCCTTGGGATAAGGGCGTGGAGGGACAGGACAAGGGGGAATGGTCTGAAGTTGAAGAGCAGGGTTAGATTAATGTTAAATTCTTCCCTTGAGGGTGGGCAGGCCCTGGCACAGGTGCCCAGAGAAGCTGTGGCTGCCCCATCCCTGGGAGTGTCCAAGGCCAGGTTGGACAGGGCTTGGAGCAACCTGGGCTGGTGGAAGGTGTTCCTTTGTGGCCATCCAGACACCAAACTTCACATTTCATGGTGCTTCTCCAAACTGTGACAAAGATCCAACCAGCCATGAAGCAGCTGCCTGGAAAGCTGGTGTACACTGAGGGAGGAAATTGGCCATTCTCAACTGAAATGTTAGATTTGAGGAAAATCAAGATGATTTTCTGATTTAATGGTTCTTTAAATCTTTTTTAACAGCTTTGGAAAACACTCAGTTGTTTTGTGGGGGGTTTTTTTGTTTTCTTTTTTTAAATGGGTAAATCAAAATCTGCTTCCCAAAATAATTTTAGGGGTTTAAAATTTCCTCTTTGAAGATTTCTGGGCATTTTTTTCTAAAATAACTTCCTCTGCCTGGAGTGATTTAGGGGTTAACAGGTTAATTAAACGTTGGAGCAACTCACTGAGGTGTGAGCTGACTTTCTATCACTTGGCTTTGAAAACCCAGATGGGCCTCGGTGCAGGAATCCCTGGGCAGAGGGACAGGATTAGACAGGATTACTGGGAGCATTCTCAGAGGACATCCCTGGATGCTTCTTAATTACTTCTCCTTGCCTGGACTGGTTTCCCTCCTGGATCAAGACTGGGTGTTGGTTCTCCCACACAAAGCCCCTCATGGATCCAGGGTGGAGCCACGGGTGGGTCGGGCTCTGCTCCCAGGAAACAACGGACAGGACAAGAGGAAACAGCTTCAAGTTGCTCCAGGGGAGATTTAAATTGGATATTAGGGAAAATTTCTTCATGGCAAGGGTTGTCAGCCATTGGAACAGGGTGCCCTGGAAGTGTCCAAAGCCTGTGGCTGTGGCACAGGAGGACATGGCTGTGGTGCTGCTGGGCTGACAGTGGGTTGATGATTTTAATGGTCTCTCCCAACCTTAAGGATTCCAGGATTCCATGATATCCTGCAATCTGGAGCAACTGGGGCTGGTTGGGGGTGGTCAGGGCCCTCCATACCCCCATCCCCTCCATACCCCCATCCCCTCCATGCTCCAAGGTGAGGTGGAGCAAAATCTTTCCATCTATTCCTGGATGTGACTGACTCAAATGTGCCACAACTATCATTGCATCTCCTTAACTAAATGGATTAATTTTTTTTGTCCTCCTCACAGGCTTAATTAGCAATCTGCAACGCAAATTAAATCACTATCAACTAATTCCAACTATCCCCTCAGAGATAGCCTTTAGCTGGCTCAATAATCTGGTTAGCATTGAAATGAGCCCGTGTCCTCCCCTGCAAACACCACTGTGATCTCACTAAGCTGCTTCTCGGTTCCTCCTTCCACAACTGATAAGGTTTTGTCCTTCCTAAGAAGAGCAGCAGCCACTGTGCTTGCAGTGTGCACTTTTGGGGGCATTGAAGCACATTTGGGAGTTTTCTTCTTTGTTTCTGTGTTTTAGGAGGCAGCTGATTCACGGTCTTCTGTCCTAACAGAGAGTGACAACAGAAAACACGACTTGTCTTTTCCCAGTTCTGGACTAACCCAAGTGCAAAGCTCCTCTCATGCACCCAGAGGTGAACACAGGGGTGTCTTTTATCTGCCTGTGTGGGCACAGACACATCAGTGTCCTGGTTTAAATACATGAACAAGCCTTCAGAAACTCCTGGGGACACTGGGAAAGTTGCATAACCCCGTGATCCTTCAGGGACACAGACAGGACCTCCCAGACTCCATCCCACCCTCTCTCCTTTGCCTTCTCTTCGTGGTCAACACCACCAGCAAAACCTGGTTGTGAAAGCACAGCTCGCAACTGGGATAATTTTATAGGGCTCAGACAGGGGCAGGAAGGTCTGGTGAAAGTTCTGGGACAGTTCTGGCTCAAGACCTTGCCAGACCTCTAAAAGCTGGAGAACCAGAGAGTTCTGAGCATCCCACAGAGGCCTTTTTCATTCATTTTTGCTGAGGTTGTTTTCTAACAACTTGGTGTCTGTGAGAAGCAGGGGGATGGTGGCTTTCTTTCTGCTCCCTCCTCCAGGTCCTCCTGGTCTGTCCTGTTGGAGTGGAAGCTGTTTGGATGTGCACAATGAATGTATGTAGGATATAAGCCCCAAGGGCCCTGTGTTTCCAATAATGGGAGTGATCAACAGCAAATTTCTGCTGTGCTTGAGCTCCCCAGTTCTCTTGGCTGTGGCAAAAGGAACAGAAAGAGGAGGAGGATGGAGCTGAGGAAGAGAAGTGGCCTTGACTATCCAGACTCCAGTGAGAATTTATTGATGCTCTTGCTTTTGGAAAGGAGGATTTGGGATCAGATTCATAAAGTTCTGCAGAGATAAAGCAAAACTTGTCAAAGGGGTGTTGCTACTTATTTGACAACACAAGAACCAACAGGGAAATGTCTTCCTGTAGTTTGAGGAAGACACTTTACAACAGCCAAAGTATCAAGTTGCTGCACTCTTTGCAAGTTAGAGATTTCACAGAGTGATCTGGGCTTTGGAAGGAGCTGGATTGGAGCAATGTTTCCTTCTGGGCAGAGGAAGTGCAAATCCTTAGTCTGTGATAAATATTCCTGACAAGGATATGGGCTTTGCAGGGGATGTTGTTGCTTCTTGCCTCCTGCAGTTTAAATTCGATGGTTAAGGAGAAATAAAAGGAGGAAATGGTTGCTCAGGTTCCATAGTTGTGCCCAGGGGTCAAAGCTGTTCTGTCAGGGTTCCCTCATGGATAATGTGAAACACTGGATTTGGATTTTCTTTTTGCCTTCCTAAAATTTAAACCTGGAAGTGTAATTTGGAAATGTACAGAAACTCCTCACAGGTTTGTGTCTGAAACTCCTCACAGGTTTGTGTCTGAAACTCCTCACGGGTTTGTGTCTGAAACTCCTCACAGGTTTGTGTCTGAAACTCCTCACGGGTTTGTGTCTGAAACTCCTCACAGGTTTGTGTCTGAAACTCCTCACAGGTTTGTGTCTGAAACTCCTCATGGGTTTGTGTGTGAACAGGCTGGTGCAGGGCAGAGCTGGTGGGAGCAGAAGGTGGCTGAGCTCCTCAGGAAAACATCCCATTCCTCCCTTGTTTCCAGAAAGGCCGTGGCTGTACCCAACTCTGTGGACCCCCTGAGCTGACTCATTTCTCATTTCTCATAAAGGCTTCTCTCGTTCTTCCCCTTAGTGGGGTAAATTGCAAGTTGTCCATTTGCAGTCTGATCTTTGTATCCCTGTCTATCCAGGGCTGGGAATGCTGCAGTGGGAATCCCCAGTGGAAGGAGAGTGGAGAGCAAACCAGCTGCTTGCTCCAGGCAAAATGGGCAGGGGATAAGACATGGAGTCTGCCTTTTCTTAACAATAAACCTGATATCATAGAATCACAGAGTCAGGGAGGTTGGAAACCTCCCCCCAGCCCATGGAGTCCACCCCATGCCCGGTGCCCACCTTGTCCCCCAGCCCAGAGCACTGAGAGTCACATTCAGTGGATCCTCCAGGGATTGGGACTCCAAACCTCCCTGGGCAGCCCCTTCCAAGGCCTGACTACCCTTGCTATGGAGAAATTCCTGCTGCTGTGCCCCCTGCCCCTGCCCTGGCCCAGCCTGAGGCCGTGCCCTCTCCTCCTGTCCCTGTTTCTGGAGCAGAGCCCGACCCCCTGTCCCAGCTCCCCCCTCCTGGCAGTGATTGCAGAGCCAGAAGGTCCCCCCTGAGCCTCCTTTTCTCCAGGCTGAGCCCCCCCAGCTCCCTCAGCTGCTCCAGCCCCTTCCCAGCTCTGTTCCTTCCTCTGGACACGCTCCAGCCCCTCCATGTCCTTTTTGCCATGAGAGACCCAGAACTGGACACAGTAGGACTATTTCAACCCTTATTCCTCAATCTGAGCATGTATTTCAACGCAGCGACCTGGTCTGTGGCACACAGAGCACCTGAATAGCTCTGGGTGGATCCAGGTGGCTTTGAGAGCCTTTTACTTCGTGCTCCTTTTTGCCCCCTGACTGTGGAGCAGGTGACAGTGGTTGTTCCCTTCGTGGGTTTTCCAGAAATCTGGGGGCACAGGGCAGGGGGAGGGCTGTGTATGGTGTTGCTTTTGCACTCCAAGTCCTTTCTTTTCCACTGAATAAAGGGAAAAAAGAGCTCCTACCAAGTGATTGTATAAGGGACTGGAAGCAGAAACTAGTGGGAGAACTTAATCTGGGAACAGACAGGAGGCAGAGCCCTCTGCTAATTGACTCATCACTTATTTTACTGAAAACATTCACAGGGAATATCCATGGGAAGAGACTTCAGAAGGCTCTGAAGATCAGGTACCAGTAGAGAGGAAGGCAGTGGAACAAGAGGACACCCTTAAATAAAAGAATTACTGGCACAGGTTAGGAAGCAGCTGTGAGTTAAAGAGAAAAAGAACCATCAATTTTCAATGTGGCCACAGGAGAAGAGGAGAGACTCTGAAAGCTTGGGCCAGGCTTTTAAAAATATAATCCAGAATTAGAGGGGAGGAAAAATAACAGTTGCCCACAGTTATTTAGTGAAATGCATTTAGTTGCTTAGTGAAGGCTCGTGCAGTCTGTGAAAAGCTGGGAATGGCTCTATCCAGGCAGGTGACCAGGAGAGGCAGTGGCAGAGGAAATTAAATGTTGACAAATGCAAGTTAATGTGCATTGGAAGGCAAAATACAACCTACTCATACACATTGCTGCATTTTAAATTAACTGTAACCACTGAGGGGAAAGACCCAGAGGTTATTGTGAACAGCTCAATGAAAACATCTGTTAACTCAACAGACACAGTCAGCAAAGCAAACAAAACACGGGGCTGTACAAGAACAGTTTATATTATCATTTGTGTGCTGAGACTGTGTCAGGACACCGGGAACTGCTCAGCCCCTGCAGCTGTGCCAGGGCTCATGGGAGTGGGAACAGGAACTTGGAACCTTGGAGAGCAGCTCAGCCCCAGTGCTGACAGTGGATATTCTTCCCCCAGCCAGCCTGGAACATGGAACAGGGAGAATCCAGTCCTACAGCTGGTTGTGGGGTATGAAGTTCCTGGGCAATCATAGAATCATAGAATGGATTGGGTTGGAAAAGACCTCCCAGATCATCAAGTCCAACCCTTGGTCCAACTCCAGTCCCTTTACCAGATCATGGCACTCAGTGCCACGGCCAAGCTCAGTTGAAAAACCTCCAGGGATGGGGAATCCACCCCCTCTCTGGGCAGCCCATTCCAATGCCTGAGCACTCTCTCTGCAAAGAATTTCTTTCTGCTCTCCAAGTTCAATTTCCCCTGGCAGAGCTTGAGCCCATCGTGCCCCCTTGTGCTATTGCTGAGTGCCTGGGAGAAGAGACCAACCCCCAGCTGGCCGGAACTTCCCTTCAGGAATGTCCAGTTTGATGGACAAACCTTCCTGGCATCATATTTAGCACTCCACAATGTGCACACGGCCAAGAGCTCCTGGAGTTCTGTCAGAGGATCCATGTTTATCAGCTCTAAGTCCCAAGCTCAGGGTCCTGGCAGGACTTTGTAGTAACAGTCCTTGTGCTTAGGGCTTCCCTTGGTGGCTGAGGGAGGTGTTTAATCCAGAGGTGTTTAATCCCTCCATGTTTGATGCAGAGGTGTTTAATCCCTTGGTGTTTAATCCCTTGGTGTTTAATCCAGAGGTGTTTAATCCCTCCATGTTTGGTGCAGAGGTGTTTAATCCCTTGGTGTTTGACCTCTTGGTGTTTCTTTCATTGCTACCCTGACCCCTCAAAGCCCCTTTCCTGCTACAGAGCATGAGAAAAGACTCAGCTGCTTTGGGTTCTTTCAGCCCAAAGTCTTGGGGCTGTTTTATCCAGAGGTTACCACACATCTTCCTGCACTCCTTGTTCTACCCAAAGCATCACTGGCAAAGTCTCCCATACCCAACATGTGCCACAGAAGCTGTGCAGTGATTTATTGCTTTTCCAGATCCTGGTGGTGTGATGGAAGATTTAGGGGGTGAGAGTTGGTGTCGTGGTAGAAACAAAACCAGTGGCCTTCTGTGGTGGATTGACTCCATCAGTGGACAAGGGAAGAGCTACTGGTGTCATTTGTCTGCATTCCTGTAAAGCCTCGTTGGACATGGTCCCCCACAAGATCCTTCCCTCTGCATTGGAGAGAGAAGGATGCAATGGATGGACTCCTAGATGGATAAGGAATAGGCTGGATGGTCACATCCAGAGGGTTGTGGTCAATGGCTCAGGGTCCCAATGGACACCAGTGACCAGTAGTGTCCTCAGGGGTCTGTACTGGGACCAGTGTTATTTCATATCCTCATCAAGGACACAGATGAAGGGATTGGGGGCACCCTCAGCAGATCTGCAGGTGACACCAAGCTGAGGGTGCAGTGACACACCTGCAGGATGGGGCCATCCACAGGGACCTGGACAAGACCCAGAAGTGGCTCCTGGGGATCTCATGAGGTTTAACAAGGCCAAGTGCTGTTGCTGCACCTGGGTCAGGACAACCCTGGGGATCAGTCCAGGCTGGGGATGAGCAGATGGAGCAGCCCTGGGAGAAGGACCTGGGGGGCTGGTGGGGGAGAGGCTGGACATGGCCCAGCACAGAACCCCCCATGCCCTGGGATGGTCCCACAGCATGGGCAGCAGGGCAGGACAGGGGGATTCTGCCCCTCTGCCCCTCAAGTGAGACCCCACCTGCAGAGCTGCCCCCAGCCCTGGGGCCAGCACAGGAAGGACATGGAGCTGCTGGGGAGTCCAGAGGAGGCACCAGGATGGGCAGAGACTGGAGCAGCTCTGCTGGGAGGAAAGGCTGGGAGAGCTGGGATTGTTCAGCCTGGAGAAGAGAAGCTTTGGGGTGACCTCATTGTGGCCTTGCAGTGGCTGAAGGAGCTACAAGAAAGATGGAGAGAGACTATGACAAGGGGCTGGAGTGACAGGACAAGGGGGAATGGCTTCCCTCTGCCAGAGGGCAGGGTTAGATGGGATATTGGGAAGGAATTCATTCCTGTGAGGTTGCCCAGAGAAGCTGTGGCTGCCCCATCCCTGGGAGTGTCCAAGGCCAGGCTGGACAGGGCTTGGAGCAACCTGGGCTGGTGGGAGGTGTCCCTGCCCATGGCAGGGGGTGGGACTGGGTGGGCTTTAAGGCCCCTTCCAACCCACACCATTCCATGAGTCTATGGAGGGGCTGTAGCACAGGCTCAGGCTGGATTCATTCCCTGCTCCAAGCAGCCCTTGGTATGCAAACAGTGCCCTGAGTTTAGTGCTTGTCCTTAATAGCAAGGAAATTCAGAGTTATACCTGGTGTGCTCTGCCTGTGGCTTTATTATAAAACATGGCTCTTGCTTTGATGACTTTGTTTAAATTTGCCCCGAGCCACGTCCTAAGCTTAGTTTACTCTTTTAAAATTAGCATATATTTTTATACAAGTTATAAATATTTAACCTGCTGACCAACATTAACATCAGCCCTCCAGCCTTTGTGATGTGAAGGATTTGCAACGCGAAGTAAATCGTGTGGAGTGTGGAAGGAGGACAACATCAGTATTCCTGTGTCCAAAACACTCTCCCAGACTTGATTCTGAAGGGATGAATAAAATCAAACTCACTGATTATCATTTAGGCTGAATTTACCTTCTGCATTTGGAAGAAGGAGCTCTATTAATCAGCTTCATTTCCTGGCTCCTGTGTACGGATCAGGAGCCCAGTGATAAATACAAATAAATATATATCTATGCATAAGCATAAACATAGAGATGTTAAAACAGCATTAAAATCTTTCTGTCGCCTGCTCCATTACTCCTGGGATTGGTGGGGAGATAAAAACCCTCAAGGTTAAATTTGTCAAATTTGATTTTCCCATTTCTTGCTAATTTCCCAAGATCTGCTCCCACAGAGCAACCAGGCTGTGAAGATGTGGAATGAAATGAGAATTTCAGGCTTCGTGGCAACAGCAACCAATGGGAATTTACTGAGAGGTTAAAGGAGAGGACAAGAGGCAAAGTGGGGAAAATCCTTTTAAATCCTAAGTATAGTCTGTGTTGCCTGCTGCACTTTGCTGCACATAAATTAAGGCAGTAATTTTAGGAGCTGAAGGCTCCAGTTTAATACTTGTGGTTTCTGGTGGCCCTCGAGTCCCTCCGTGGAGCTGCAACTTCATTATGGGGAGCTGAGGGGACATTAGTCCTTGTGTTATCTCCTGTGAGGGGACATTACTCCTGCCATTATCTCCTGTGCTAACTCCAGCACCAATGCAATGGGCAGGTCTGTGCTGCAACCATTCATGTGCCTTTTCTGCCAGTTTGCCACTGAGATGACTTTTTCTTGAGAAAAGTCTCCTCACTCTATCCAATTCCTGCCTTTCTCCAGGTTAACTCAGCATTCCTGTTGGAATGGGTGCTGTGGGCTGGGCCTCTTGTGGGGTGGGTGTCCAGGAGCTGTTTCCTTGGGGAATAAAAAGTCAAGACCCCTTTTTGCAGAGCTATCCACTGTTAGTCAGGATCTACATGGATTTTTTTACCCAGTACGTGGGGGTTTTTGTTAATTCTCTAAAGAATCTTTCCCCCCTTTCCTCCTTTTTGTGTACAGGATGGAAGTCTGAGTAAGGCTGCATTTATTTCTCTTCTGAGGAGGCTTAAATGTCCAGGTTAAACAAACAGGTTCTTGTACTTTGTTTAGGGGGAATTTTAGGTCAGAAAGAGGCTGGTAAGCTCATGTTAATTGAAAACAGCTTCTCGGGTCCTTTGTAGGGAAAAATCCCTCTGGTAGGTCCTGGAATGCTGTAGAGCTCAGCAGAGCATCCTGATGGTTTTCAGGAGCTCCTTTCCATGCAGATGGCAGCTTATATCCTGCTCCCCTAAAACTGCACTGAGGGCAGCACTTGGGGAAGGTCCCAGCAGCTGGAATGGGGCACAAGAGTGGAGAACTCCTGGGGCACCAGCTCCCACTGAGGAGGAGGCCTGGGAGATGGGGAGCTTGGAGATCCTGGGAGGACAATCTGGGAGACCTGAGGCAGATGTAGCCAAAGTTGAAATCCACAACCTAATCCTGGTTATCCTTCTCAGGGATAACCTGTGCCCAAGGACAGCAGGTGCTGGTTGTCCCAGGGATATTATCCACCTTGCAGGAGCATCCTGGCTCCCACATCCCACCTCTGGAGCAGATTTCAAGGGGCTTCAGAGTTCTGCAAGACACCAAGCTGCCAGAATCCCAGGAGCAGGACAAGAGGAATGGCTTCAAACTGAAAAGGGCAGGGGTAGATGGGATATTGGGAAGGAATTCTTCCCTGGGAGGGTGGGCAGGCCCTGGCACAGGTTGGGCAGAGAAGCTGTGGCTGCCCCATCCCTGGGAGTGTCCAAGGCCAGTTGGATGGGGCTTGGAGCACCCTGGGCTGGTGGGAGGGGTCCCTGCCCATGGCAGGGGGTGGG
The DNA here is from genome assembly GCA_021164005.1 of Willisornis vidua nigrigula. Lineage (NCBI taxonomy): Eukaryota > Metazoa > Chordata > Aves > Passeriformes > Thamnophilidae > Willisornis > Willisornis vidua. Next base: position 1,107,800 of record JAJPCS010000045.1, on the reverse strand, counting down.
ACTGGATGAGCTTTAAAGCCCCTTCCAACTCAAACCACTGTGGGGTTCTGTGATCCCAGGAACATGCAAAGAGGGATGCAAAGAATTCCCATAAAAATCCCGTTGACCACAGGGAGGTGCAGAACCATCTCCCAGCTTTTTTCCTCTCCCTCAGCATCTCTCACAGCGTGTGTTTGCTTTTCCAGCCCCAGCTGTTGGAGTCAGGGGATCACACAAGAACATCAGGTCTCCTCTCTTAAGCAAACAAACACTGCAGACTTTACCAGAGGAGAAACATGGAAGTGCAAATCCCAGCGGCTGAAAACCCTCAGGAAGACAAAAGCCGCAACATTTATTAATTTGTTGAATAACCTGTTGGGGCCTGACTTGATTTTCAAACAAATAGAATTAGAATATCAATAGCAGGATGTCGGGTTCCTAAAATATTCAAAAGCAGCTTCCTTTTATGTAGTGCCTTTCAGGAGAACTGCTTCAGAAGGTGATTTGCTGTGCTAAATAATAAATAACAAACACAGACACACACTCAGGAATTAACAGCTGGGGCCAAATACATTTTCAGCTGAGATGGAGAGAGAAATGGGGAGTCAATGAGGCAGAGAGATACAAGAGAGGTTGGATCTGGGTCAGCTGGTTAATTTTGACCTCTGTTATTATTAGTCATTGGAGATAAAATACAGCAAGTGCCTCTGGAGTGTTCCCTGTGTATTCTGACTGTGGAGGGAAATAAGAATCCAGCTGGATTCTGAGCAGGGAAGGGAGGACAGGGAGAGGTTTCACTGTGGTGGAAGGTGGTTTGCACCAGGGCAGGTTCCTGGCAGGACATGCACAGCCAGATTCCTGCTAATTCAAGAGATTTATGTTAATGCCAGAAAACTTCTATGTTAAAGCCAGAAAACTTTCCAAGAGCTGAGGAAAACCAAAGCAGGGACTAAGGCAGCTACAATTCACAGGCACAAATATCCTCTTTGAAGGAAAGGTGTCCCAGACAGAACTTGACTGTCCAGAATTCCCTACATAACAATTTTCCCACTTTCTTTTCTGCCCCTGTTGGTTTTGGTGCTCAGTGCCAATTCCTTAGGAACAGATCTGTGCTTGTATGGAATTAAGTCCTTCTACTGAATCCATGTTTCTACTGGGAGATCAAGGCAGCCCTTTGAAACCCCTTTCAGCACTAACCTTTGGGCCTTATATGGGACTCAAAAGTGATCCGTGCCATGCCAGCCCTGGAGCAGGGAGTGCCTTGAGCTTTCCCAGTGCTGAACTGGGCATGGACAGTCAAGTGCAGTGACTTTATAGCTCTAGAAGAGCAGCAGTTTCATGGGAAGGGAAGATAAATCATAAACTGAAGTTCATGTACATGGTGAGCTCCAGAACTTTCAGTTTATCCTTTATTTTCCTGCCTGGGAATGGGGAATGTCAGCTGTTCCTTACTCTGAGGGATGTCAGGACATGATATATATGATATATATATTATATATTATGTACTACCCTGATCCTCAATGGGCAGGATTCATCTTCTGAACTGCAGGTGCTTGTCTAAAGGTGAAGCTGAGCTGACTGAACCTGAACTGTGATCCGTGGAAAGGGCAGCTCTGGACTGGGATGAATCCCAGTTAAGAGAGGGAGTTAGGCAGCCCAAACTGGAAAACATCCCTGCACCTGTGGATGGGTGAGGAGTGGCTCTGTGTGTGTTCCTCCTTTCTTTCTCATTGTGCCACTACAGAAACACCTTTGGGTTGCCTTTGACTTTGGGATTTCTTGGAAAGTAAAATCCTAAGTGTGGATATTAAGTGAAAGAACTCCCAAAAAAGTGCTGGAGGTCACAGAAATGGTCACAACAGAGCAGAAATCGTGTTCTCTTTGTTGTCAGTGCTGTAAAATGCAGATTTTTGGTTTTCTTTTAGCAGAAAGTCATCTTATGAACCTGAGAGAACTCGTAACTGCCTCTGGCTGGTTCCATCCTGGAAACAGCCAGTTCTGCTTTTTGGGGGAAAACCTGGTGGGCTTGTGCCTTTCAGATGTAGCTTTGGTTTGGTTCTCTAGACAGGAACTCTCCAGGCCATAAATATCTTTGTTTCTCCTTCCCTGAGGGGTTCCCAGTAATGGGACAGGTTTCTTATCTGGGAGTGGGGTGATGGGCCAGCTGTGCTAATCACAGCCACTAATTACACTTCCTCTAATCAGGTGTTTCCCTTCTGCCTGAGTGCTGTGAAAGACTCTGGGATCTGCTTGCCAGAGAGAATCAGTATTTGTGAGCACCCAGAATTAACAATGCAACAAAACACTGAAATATTGGCCTTAAACCTCCCTCAGGAACGCTCCTGTTTTCTGAAGTCTCTCCTGTTATCTGCCTAGTGGGAACATCATTCCATTTAAATGTGCTCCCTGGCAATTGCTTGCAGCATTTAAGTCTTAAGGTGCTTTCAGGACTTGAGGAATTGCTGTTTGTGTTCTAACACTGGGCTAATTCCCCACAGAAATTGTCCCTCTGGTTCATGGATAGGCCCATTCCTAATGGTCCTCAGGAGCAGGGGATCAGGATGGGGATGCTGCAGTCCCAGATTTTCAGTCCCTGGGCTGCTGGCAGCAGATGCTGCTCCATGGGTCTGTTCCCCTACTTGGTGGTAAAGAAGGGAGTGCTCAACCTCCCCATTCCCTGTTCTGGAGGAGAATAGAAACCTTTCCTTATCCTTCCTGATGAGAAAGAAAGCCCCAGGGATTCCTGTTTCTGAGGGCCAGGGACAGACAAAATACACCAGAAGCCAAATTTTGGTCATGGGAAGCAGCTCAAAAACCCACTAGAGAAAAATTATGGTGGTCTCAGCATCCTGTGACACCTCAAACTCCTGCTGACCCTTAATCCTTTTGAGGCTCAGGCTAACAAGACCCCCCAAGCCCAGGATGAGCAGGCTGGGAACGTCCCTTAGGATGTATTTCACAGGTGGGATGCCATGGAAGGCTCCTACCCTTGTGGAATCTGGCTCAGCATAATGCCCACTGGAACCTGGCTCAGCATAATGCCCACTGAGCCCTCTGCCTCCCCCCTCCCTCTGGGAGTGTTTCTGTCCCTCTCACACAATTCACAGACCATTCTGAGTTGGAAGGGACCCAGAAGGATCATCGAGTCCAGCTCAAGTCAGTGGCCCACACAGGGGATTGAACCCATGACCTTGGCATTATTACAGCCAAGTTTAACCAGTTGAGCTCATCTCAGGGTCTATATGATGTGATGGGGGTTTGTCTCTGCAAACGAGGGCACAGGATTCCTACAGAGCTGCTGCTTCATCCTGAATCCTAGTTGAGTGCTTGGGTTGCTACAGTATTGTAGTTTTCTTTTAATTTCCTCTTTTCTGAATAAATATATGTAGTTGAAGTTTAAACCTATTTTGAGTTTCCAGGTTTTTTTTCCTTTCTCCCTTTTCTCAGTGGGAGGGGGAGGGAGACAGACACTCTGTATTGGGCAGTTGGCATTTTGTCAACTCAGCCCAAGAGAGATAATAGTCCTGGATTCACATTTAGCACCCAGCACCTCCCAGATCCCTCCCCTGGGGTGTTTTGCTGAGTCCAGACCAGCCCTGGCTGAAGCTTTTTCTCCCTTTCCAGGTGGGGAATTCTCAATCCTGGCTCCCAACCTGATGCTCTTCCATGTGCAAAGTTCTTCTTGGGCAACCAGGTGGAATTGCCAAGTGAGTAAAAGCTGCTTGTAGACAGAAGGGTTGTAGGATCAGGTGGCTGGTGGCTGATTTTCTTGGAAACAAATGCTTTATTTTTTGTTTTATATCCTTAAAATCGTGAGCACTGCTGAGACCACAGAAACTGCTGCCCAAACCTCGGCTCGGGGTGTGGAGAGGGGAAAAGGCTCTGCCAGGGAGTGGTTTTGTTATCAAACACCTGAAAACCTTGCAGAGTTGTTTTAAACAACCTCTGTCCTTGCTTTTTGGCTCAACAAATACCGTGGAGCAGCCGCTGGCTGGGCAGGTTTGAATTGTTCTGCCCGGCTGAGTGCTCAGATTTGGTGGAAAGCTCCCAGTTCTCCGTCTTCATTTCCCTGCTCTGTCTCCTTTCTCATCACCAGGAGCTTTGGATTTCCCCCACCCCCCGCCCTCCAAACCCTGTAATTCCCCACGAGGGGATTATCCTGGTGTTCACAACTGTGTGTTCGCTCAGAGCAAGTGGCTCCTGCAATGGCCCAATTGTGGAGTTTCACTCGAGTGGAACAAGGAATAACAAACTGTGCAGCTCTCACCTCCTTCATTTGGTGCTGGGGTGGCAGGGAGCAAACTGAGTCTCCTTCTCCTGCAAAACACTTAACTGGGGCACTTAGAGGAGTGAGACCAGGATTTTATCCAGCATCAAATGCAGAGAAATAACCCTGTACCTGCCCAAGGGCTCAGGGCTCTGTGCTGGGCTGCCTTTGCCCTCTGCTCTTGGACAATCACTTGCTGCCTTCTGCTTTGCCTTCTGAGCATAAAGGTGGGACTGCTGGCATTCCTGCTGCCCAGGGAATGCAAGGAGGAGCTCTCTGAAGAGCTCAGAGTCCAGCTTGAGCAGTCAGGAAACGGTGTGGATGCACTCAGTGTCCCTTCTCCAAAGTTCGTGTGCGTGAGGAGCATCTCTGTGGGAATCTCCCCTTCCTCCCGTTCCTGAGCCCTGGGTTGGCTGATCATGGAATCACAGAATACCTTGAGCTGGAAAGAGCCCACAAATATCATCAGTCCAACTTCTGACCATCAACAGATGCCCCAAAAATCCCACCCTGTGCCCCAGAGCATCATCCAAACCCTCCTGGAGCTCTGGCAGCCTTGGGGCTGTGCCCACTGCCCTGGGGAGCCTGGGCAGTGCCCACCACCCTCTGGGGGAAGAGCCTTTTGCTGAGATCCAACCTGATCTTGCCCTGGCACAGTTCCAGCCATTCCCTGGGGGCTGTCCCTGCCCTGACACAGCTCCAGCCATTCCCTGGGGGCTGTCCCTGCCCTGACACAGCTCCAGCCATTCCCTGCTCCTGTCCCTGTCTCAGAGAGCAGAGATGGTCCTGTCCCTCCTGAGGAAGTTGTAGACTGTTAAAGATTTCCTGCTCCGTGCCATGGATGGACAATTCCAGCAGGGACGGCCCAGCCCTGCCCAGCAGGGGGAAAGGGGCAGTTTTAGTGCCATGCTCAGCGAGACAATAAACATCATGTGAGACATAAAGAGCAGTGATTTGGCTGTTGTGCTCACTCGCTTCTGAAGCAAAACGACCCCTTTGGGGCACAGAAGGGCAGCACTTCCCTCCTCCTCTGCTGCCTGGGAGGAGAAAAGGAGGAGGGAAGATCCTCTCGGGGAAGGGGAAAGATGCTGAAGGTGTGGAGGGCACTTGTTGGTAGCAAAGAGGTGCCCGGCCCAGCCAATCCCTGAGGATGTGACCCCTTCCAGGAGGGCAGAAAGTGCCTCAGCAGCGAGGTCTGTGTGAAAGGCAAACACAAATAACCACAAATAACAAGACTGAGCAGGGCTGGGGCTCCTTTGGCTCGCTGTTTGATGCCCTTGGGCTGGGAGGGGGGAGAGGGCAGCTGCTGCAAGCTGTGTTCCAGTGATAGTGTTTTAATTTCTTCCTCTTCCGTGCCTGGTTTACACTTCAGTTTAATTTTAAAGTCTCCTCTGTTGTGGTTTTATTTTTCCTCTCCTTATTTTTTTTTTATTTTGTACAAGGTGAATGTCGAGCAGTAATGTAATGAAAAGTTGACAGGCACAGATCTTTTTTAATAACTCTTATGTTGTGTAGCTTAAATTGGTTTAACTATAGCTGAGCTGAATAACAAGCAGAAGGGACTTCGTCTCATGAACCACGAATATTTTGTAAGTCTCCTTTGGAAAGGCTTCCATAGCTCTGGCTCTCAGTCCAAAAAAGTGGGTTTGTTGTACACTTGGTCACTGTGTGAGAGCTTGGAAGTGTCAGGGATGGGACTCAAAATCCTCAATTTGAAGCGAGATAGGAAAGCAAGTCCATCCCTCTCCAGGCATCACACATTCCTTATGAACTGCCCAGTGAGGAGCTGCAGCAGCTCCTGTCAACCTTTGAGTGGGACTCTGGGAGGTGCTGAAGACCCAGCAGCCTTCAAGCTGCTCCCAACACCCAACATGGGAGGCTGTGGCATGGGAGAGACTCTGGGACAGCCGGGGGAGAGGAGAGGCAGGATGGGATGTGCCCCCAGGTGTTCACTAGTGGGTGGAAATACAAAGCAGAGGCTGCTCAGAGGTGTCAGTGACACAACTGAGCAAGGCCAGTGGCACTGAGGACACCCCTCAGAGATTTGGGGGGAAATGGTGTTGCAGATCCTAAATGGGGAAGGGGGACTGTGGAACAGAGTTTGTCTGAGAAAAGGCTGTGACTCGCTTGTCTGGCTGTGGAAAAGAGGCTTCCAGAGCATCAGGGGGCTGGAGGTGGAGGGGAAAAAAAGCTGCCAGTTCTTGGGTGAAAGCTGGGAAATCATTTCTGCAGTCAGTGGAGTGCACACAAATTCCCGCTTAAACTTGTCAGGCTCTGGTGAAAAGCCACTCTTAGGAGACCAAAACTCTTCACACCTTCTGTCTCCAGGTGTTTCCTCTTTTTGTTTTCCACCTCCTCACTGCTCATACCATTCATCTTCCTTTCAGTCCTGTTTTTTCAGGGATGACTTTGTTGTTCTTCTCGTTTTTAGCCTTTTCTTCCCGATGCTTTGTATGTGTTGACTCCATTCAGTCTCTCTGTCATGGTGTCAGCAGCAACATGATGCAGCATCCCCTGATGGTGCACTACAAATAAAATAGGCATGGAACATCTTCTGGGGACCAGGAAAGTGCAGAGTTGTGTGTGGTCCACAGAGGAGATCCCTGTGCTGGGTGATTTCCCAGTTCTGGGCTGCTGTGCAGAAAGGTTCCAGTGAACCTCAAAGAAAAGCAACTCCTGTGACAAAAACATGTCATAAATTTGCCCTGTCAAGGACAAGGACTTAAAATCACAGAATCATTGAGGCTGGAAAAGCCTTCCAAGATCACTGAGCCCACCCTGTGCCCGATGCCCACCTTGTCCCCCAGCCCAGAGCACTGAGTGCCATGGCCAGTCATTCCTTGGGCACCTCCCGAAATGGGGACTCCAAACCTTCCTGGGCAGCCCCTTCCAAGGCCTGACCACCCTTTCCAGGAAGAAATTCCTCCTGATGTCCAACCTGACCCTCCCTTTCCGCAGCTTGAGGCTGTTTCCCCTTGTCCTGTCCCTGTTCCTGGAGCAGAGCCCGACTCCCTGTCCCAGCTCCCCCCTCCTGGCAGGGATTGCAGAGCCAGAAGGTCCCCCCTGAGCCTCCTTTTCTCCAGGCTGAGCCCCCCCAGCTCCCTCAGCTGCTGCTCCAGCCCCTTCCCAGCTCCATTCCCTTCCCTGGACACCCTCCAGTCCCTCAGCATTCTCATCACAAGGGCCCAGAACTGGACACAGCCCTCGAGGTGTGACCACACCTGTGTTGATTTAGGGAGCTGGGGCCAGATCTTTGTTTCATCTCCTCTCTGCAGGTGTTTTCTTGCAGAACTTCTAATAACATGCTCACACATTATTTATTCTGCACCTTGCTCGGTGCTTGCAATGGGAGCAGGTTAGAAATGTTCCTTGCACTGATTGCTGTTGTAAAATATGGCTTGAATTAAAGGGATATTTTTTCCTTGTGAAATTGTGTTGATGTCCAAAACTCCTTTAATCCTGGAAGCTCCTGCTTTTTAACATGAACATTCTGAATTGCTCCCTGCCTGTGGTCTTGATTTTCCTTTGAATCAGAATGAATTTTACATTATGGAGTTTGAAACAAATAGGGTTGATCTAAAAATGAGACCTTTCATTTGACCCTGAGCAGTTCTGCCATTCAGAAAACAACTTCACCATCGTGCCTTTCTCATTCTGTTTGGACTATAAGGATGAAATGGTGGGTTCTTCCATCCTTCAGAAGCTCTGTGCTCTGGGCAGCTCTGGATTTTGGGTGGGGATGGATTCCCTACCCTGGGCAGGGTCAATGTGTGGGTCACAGAGCTGGGACCAGGACAGAGCAGCCTCCTGGAGTGTGTGTGTGTGTGGCTCGGCTTCGCGAAGGAAGATTTGGGAAGGGCTGTCCCCACGTGGGTGTGTCCTTCCAGCCTGTGCAGTGGATTTTAGGTGAGGCTCAGCGTGCGCAGAACTGGCCCCACCGTTTAAGTCCTGAGGTTCATCTGCCACGGCCGAGCGAGCTTGGACAGTGCCAGTGAAGTCCTCAGGACTAGAACCTGCAGCACCCGTCATTTCCCAGGAGATCTCCCATTCAAGTACTAATCCGGGGCTGACCCTGCTGAGCTTCCGAGATCTGACGGGATCGGATGTCAGGGAGGCATTTAACTGCCTAGCCTCCTGGAGTAAAGCCATAGGAAAATGGGAATCTCAAGCCCTCCATCTCCTGGGATGCAGAGCAAGAAGCTGCAGGTACCAGCAGCTGCATCCCTGCCTTTGGAATGCAGACCACAGGGCTGGTGTGTGGAAGTGCAGGTAACTTTCCAGGAGGTTTAACTCAGCACAGCCAAGGCAGAAGGATGACAAATGCTCAGATAGTGACACCAGGAGTAGCAAAAAACTAGTTGTTATATTCAGGAGCTTTAGTCTGTGAGTGCCTCAGTTTCTCCTTTCTACATATGATGTTGCTGGGAAATGAATTTATAGATTAAATCGTTTCTATCTGAAATAATTTCTATACGATGTGGTGAGAAATGAAAAAAAATCCTACAGTTTTCAATTACATTGGGTAGAAAAGCTGAGCCAGACTGAAGAGGAAATGAGCAGTTTTGTGTTTGTTTGAGCCAGGCTGTGGATGTTGTACACTAAATAATAATTAGGGTGATAAAAGCCTAGAGTGAACAATTATCCATTCAGCAAACAAGGCAGGTGTTTAAGGGGGAGAAAGAGGAGGCAATTGGGTAATGAGACTGCAGCACAATGTGTGAGCACAGTAAAATTTGCACAGACAATTGGAACCTGGCACAGGCCCCTCTGAGCACCTGACACAGAAACCTGGGGAACTCCTGGCCACGGGGTTTGATAGAACCCCTCATTCCCAGTCACAAAGATCCCTGTGCACAATGACTTGGGGCTTTGTGGCTGAGCTCAGGTGCTGCAACAACCTGAGCTGCAGAGAAACAAAGCAGAGGAGGTGGGTTTGGTGTTAGAGGGGAGATGTGGCCTGGCTGTGGTGTGGCAGCCACCTCCAGCGAGGGGACATGTGGCCACTGCACGTTTGTTATTCCAGCCCTTCCCTTCAGTCCAGCTCCCTGGAAATCCATCCCTGCAGGGACAGGAACAGGCATGGGGGGGATTATTTGCTGCTTTGCGAGCAGATCACTCCTGGCTGCTCAGACAGGGTTAGGAGCATCCTGACAGTGGTGCTGAGCATTCCCCCCATCCCTGTCACAGACCTTGGGAGGTGGAGCAAAGCCAGCAGGAGCCACATCCCTGCGCCCAGAGTGCCATGCCAGGCTGTGGGCAGCCTGTCCTCCTTCCCAAGGTTTCTGTGGCAGGTGCCTCTCCGTGTCCCTGCAGCAGGGACCGGCTCCTCTCCGGGTGAAAATGTTTCATCTCCAACAAACACTTGTCTCATTATCTGCCTGCGCTGGCTTTGCACTATCTGGTTACTGCCTGGCTTGGAGACACCTGTTCTGTGTCCAAGCATTTTAGAGGAAAAACCGTCCAAAGCTGTCAGCAGACATAAAAAGGCTCCCTGTTTCCATGGGAACGTGCTCCGCTGAGCCCCGGCTATAATGAGCTGCTCCCCGCGCTGCGAAACGCCGGCCGTGCCTGGAGGAGCTGCGCTGGTTGGGAGGTGCAGTCCCTGAGGGGCTGTCCCGTGGGAGCCGTGCCCAGCGGGCATGGATGGGGGAGGGCAGTGCTGTGCCCTGGAGTGCCCATGGACAGGAGGGATGTGGGATGGGAGAGGGCAGCGCTGTGCCCTGGAGTGCCCATGGACAGGAGGGATGTGGGATGGGGGAAGGCAGTGCTGTGCCCTGGAGTGCCCATGGACAGGAGGGATGTGGGAAGGCA
>JAJPCS010000045.1:1072985-1097643 GCA_021164005.1 Willisornis vidua nigrigula | reverse complement strand
ACAGGAGGGATGTGGGATGGGAGAGGGCAGCGCTGTGCCCTGGAGTGCCCATGGACAGGAGGGATGTGGGAAGGCAGTGCTGTGCCCTGGAGTGCCCATGGACAGGAGGGATGTGGGAGGGCAGCACTGTGCCCTGGAGTGCCCATGGACAGGAGGGATGTGGGAAGGCAACGCTGTGCCCTGGAGTGCCCATGGACAGGAGGGATGTGGGATGGGAGAGGGCAGCGCTGTGCCCTGGAGTGCCCATGGGCAGGAGGGATGTGGGATGGGGGAGGGCAGCGCTGTGCCCTGGAGTGCCCATGGACAGGAGGGATGTGGGATGGGAGAGGGCAGCGCTGTGCCCTGGAGTGTCCATGGACAGGAGGGATGTGGGAAGGCAGTGCTGTGCCCTGGAGGTGCCCATGGACAGCAGGGATGTGGGAAGGCAGCACTGTGGACAGGAGGGATGTGGGAAGGCAGTGCTGTGCCCCGGAGTGCCCATGGACAGGAGGGATGTGGGAAGGGAGCACTATGGACAGGAGGGATGTGGGAAGGCAGTGCTGTGCCCTGGAGTGCCCATGGGCAGGAGGGATGTGGGAAGGCAGTGCTGTGCCCTGGAGTGCCCATGGACAGGAGGGATGTTGGAACGCAGTGCTGTGCCCTGGAGTGCCCATGGACAGCAGGGATGTGGGAAGGTAGGAAGGCAGCTCTGTGTCCAGGAGGTGCTGTTAAAATCTACTTGGGGTAGGAATGTTAATCTTGGGTTCTACACCTCTTTTCAGCGAGGAAGATGGGAAAAAGTGGTGCTAAGACTTCAAATGAGCACCACAAAATCACAGGATGAGTTGGGTTGGAAGGGGTCTGGATGTAGTTCCAATCCCCTGCCATGGGCAGGGACACCTCCCACCAGCCCAGGTTGCTCCAAGTGCTGTCCAACCTGGACTTGGGCACTCCCAGGGATGGGGCAGCCACAGCTTCTCTGGACAACCTGTGCCAGGGCCTGCCCACCCTCACAGGGAAGAATTCCATCCTGATATCCCATCTAACCTGCCCTCTGGCAGTGTGATCATGTCTAATTTGAGTCTGCTGTGCCCACTGGTTTCTTCTTAGAATCATGGAATCTTTTAAGTTGGAAAAGACCTTCAAGATCATCAGTCCAGCACCACCACCATGTCCACCACTAAACCCTGTCCTCAAGTGCCACACCAACATATTTTTGGAACACTTCTAGGGATGGTGGCTCCACCACTTCCCTGGGAATCCTGTTCCAATGATTGACAAACATTTCCATGAAAGATTTGTTCCTAATATCTGATCTTAACACCTGCTGGTGCAACTTGAGGCCATTTGCTCTCACCCTGCTGCTGGTACAGCTCTATTGGGATGGAGATGGGCAGAGCTGAGGGTGTTGCATCCCTTGCTGGGGAGGTTTTTCTCTTCAATCCACACTCTTGTCATCTCTTGTAGACTCCAGATCAATCCATGGCATTTCAGCAAAGGCTTCAAAGAAAGGATGAACAAACCACATGGCAAGGGCAGAAATGACCAGGAGTCTGTTCCAGACCTGCATTAGGGGCTTTTGAGTCCTCACCCCAGGATCAAAAAGCTTTGGGTAACCTCTCAGTTAAAACTGCCTTGGCATCACAAGGGGTTGTATGGAAAGCAGCTGATGTGATGTTGGTTCTCAGAAGGGCTCTGTGGAGGTCCAGAGAGCTGGAGGCCTAAACTGGGATAAACTGGGGGAAAGAAAGAAGAGGCTCAGCAGGCTCCTGGGTAAATGGAACAGTAGGGGCAGGAATCAGCTCCATCTCCTCAGAAATCTTTGAAGGCACCACTGGCCGTGTAGACAAGGTAAATCCAGTTGACAAAATCCACTTAGATTTCTGGAAGGCCTTTGATCAGTCTCCTCAGTGAAGCAGCTTAAGGAAACTAAGCCACTGTGGGCTCCCAGGAAAGGTCAGCCCATGGATAAAGTGCTTGAAAGGCAGGAAGAGCCACTCAGCTCCAGGAGGGAGGGAGGTCAGAGGGATGCTCTGCAGGGATCTGTGTGGGGGCAGCTGTTCCATGCCCTGCTCCCTGGGCTCAGAAATGGCCTGGAAGATGAGTCAAGGCTGAGTGGAAAGAGAGGTGATGATATTAAGGGTGGGAAGGAAGGGAAGGAAGGGAAGCACATTGTGAGATGGGGTGAACAGGCAGATAAAGGCAGTGATGCACTTGGGACAGGGCTTGGTGCTGTCCTTACAGAGTGAGGAGCTCTGAGCCAGGCTCTCCCTTCTCAGGGAGCCTCAGGAGCTGCTGTAAATTCTTCTATGGAAATGGCATCCCATGGCCCTGCAACTGTCAAAAGGCATGAGGATTAATGGGAAAGGGTCAGTGAACAGCACAGGGGCTGTAGCACAGGTTCTGTGGCTTGTCTTTTCAAAATTGACTTCTTGGAACTGGGAAAGGCACAGAGAGGAGCAGCAACATGGGAAGAAATGGAATGTGAGGAAGCACAGAATGGTTTGGTTTGGAAGGGAAATTATAGCTCATCCAGCCCCACCCCCTGCCATGGGCAGGGACACCTCCCACCAGCCCAGGTTGCTCCAAGCCCCATCCAACCTGGCCTTGGACACTCCCAGGGATGGGGCAGCCACAGATCTTCTGGACAACCTGTTCCAGGACATCACCACCCTCAAAGACAAGAATTCCTTCCCAATATCCCATCTAATCCTGCCCTCTGGCAGTGGGATGCCATTGCCTCTTGTCCTGACACTCCAGCCCCTTGGGAATAGTCTCTCTTCATTTTCCTGTCAGCTCCTTCAGGTCCTGGAAGGCCACAATGAGGTCACCCCAAAGCTTCTCTTCTCCAGGCTGAACAATCCCAACTCTCCCATCCTTTTCCCACAGCAGAGCTGCTCCATCCTCTGCCCATCCTGGTGCCTCCTCTGGACTCCTCCAACAGGGGCAGACACAAACCTGCAAACAGGTGACTGCAGGTCACTGGTACAATTCTTACGAGTGGGAGGAGAAACAGAGCAAGGAGATGTTGCTTTTTGTCTCTTCCAGCACAAGAATTGGGGGACTAACAACAAAACTGGCAGAGGGAATATTGAAATGAAGGTGATAGTTAATCATGAAACACCTAATTTCACATTCCCCCTTGCAGGGCACCCTCAGGCCAGATGCCCAGGTTGCCAGACTTGTCACCTGATGTTCTATAGCCATTCTTGTGTAACTGAAGGGGGAAAATGGGACAAAAATATTATAAGCACACTGGTAGGTTTGCATTTCATACTGTGGTGTCTGGGTGTTAACATAAAAGCTGCACAAAGCCACTTTGTGCTGTTCTTTTTTGTTGTTGTTGTTTTTGGTTTTGTTTTGATTTTTTTTTTAATTTATGTGTTCTTGGCTCTTTAAAAGCTTAAGAAAACAGCTTTCAGTCTGCACGAGGCTTCTGGTTTTCTTAAGTGAGATTAGACAACATTTAAAGGCATCAGACCTTTCTGCAGAGCAGAGAACAGCCAAGTGTCAAGCAGGGAAAGGAAAACCACTCTTGGGAGCACTTGTCACTTCTATCTGTTATTTCAGGTGTCTCAGGCTGCCGTGGAGTTTCAGAGTGGTTTGTTCTGTTTATTTGATGTTCTAGACCAAAGGAAAAGGTCAGCTGAGGAGGTGATAATTTACATTGGATGGCCACGATCCCAGAGTGGATGATCCCACTCGCTGCTGGTCTCCTCAGACGCATTCCCAGCCCAGAAGCTCCTTCTCAGGGATGCATTAAGCCCCAAATAAAGCCAGCAGGAGCCAGAAGGCAGCTCAGTGCTGGGGCCTGGAGCTGAAGTTCTGCAGGGCTGATTCCTCAGCTTCTCCAGGTTTTCAGCAGGAGCGTTTGGGCTGCGGTGCCCGGGAGTGCTGCTGTGCACTGCCACTCTCTCATGTTCCACACTGCAGGAGAGTGAAAGCAAATAAGTCTAAACCTGTGGAATAAGTCATCATAATGTCAGGGATATTAGTTGTAAGTGCCCTGCTGATGGGAGAGATGTAGTTAGCCCCGGGTCAGGAAGGTGTGGGATCACACTGCTGTGTGCTTAATGCTAGGAAGGTGCTTCAGCGCTCATTTATCCCTGTTCCAACCTCTGCAGCTGCCTGGAAGTGCTGCTGCCTCCTCCTGGGGAGCCCCCAGGGCTGGCTGGGGTGATGGGAAGCTGTGCTTCCCAGTGCAGGACCCTGATGGGCAGACTCGTTATGCTGGGCTGCTCTTTTAAAAAGAAAAAACCCACCCACACTGACAACAAAACGGCAAATTTAAATACAATAATGAGAAAACAGGTAATAAAAAGTTAGTTTTGCAAGAGGCTGACAGGGCTGGCGGGGTGTTCATTATGTGCTGTATCAGTAAGTATATGAAATGTCAGTGTGAAGGGAATTCATTTCCCAGTAACAAGCATGACAGGGGATTGAAGCGAGCAGAGAGCCTGTCTGCAGGCACCAGGGTGCTGAAACCCTCATCAGAATTTCACTTCCGTGGAGTTTACTGCAGGAGTGTGTTCATTTTAGCTTTTAAAAGTCCAATTTGTTGCCTAAAGCAAAGACAAGGCAGCGCTCTGTCAAATGGAGGCTCAGCCCATCCCTCCTCTCAGCCACAGGAGATCATCCCTTTTGGGGGTCTTAGAGAGGGTCCAAAGGGGGTGACAAGGATGGGGAAGGGCCTGGAGGGGCACAGTGTGAGGACACTGAGGGCACTTGGTGTTTTCAGCTGGAGAAGAGGAGACTGAGGGGACACTGCAGGTACAACTTCCTGGGCAGGGGCAGAGGAGGGGCAGGCACTGAGCTCTGCCCTGTGGGACCAGGGACAGCACCCAGGGAATGGCTGGAGCTGTGCCAGGGCAGGGTCAGGTTGGATCTCAGCAAAAGGTTCTTCCCCCAGAGGGTGGTGGGCACTGACCAGGCTCCCCAGGGCAGTGGGCACAGCCCCAAGGCTGCCAGAGCTCCAGGAGGGTTTGGATGATGCTCTGGGGCACAGGGAGTGACTCTTGGGGCTGGTCCTGTGCAGGGCTGAGGGTTGGACTCGCTGGTCCTTGTGGGTGAGAGCCACAAAGCACCCAGCACATTCTGTCACTGCGTGATGCTGTGACCCCTTTCTTTTGTCTCATGTTTTGCTTCTCCCAGGCTCAGAATCATGGAATCATAGAATGGATTGGGTTGGAAAAGACCTCCCAGATCATCAAGTCCAACCCTTGGTCCAACTCCAGTCCCTTTACCAGATCATGGCACTCAGTGCCACGGCCAAGCTCAGTTGAAAAACCTCCAGGGATAGGGAATCCACCCCCTCTCTGGGCAGCCCATTCCAATGCCTGAGCACTCTCTCTGTAAAGAATTTCTTCCTGATGTCCAACCTAAACCTCCCCTGGCAGAGCTTGAGCCCATCGTGCCCCCTTGTCCTATTGCTGAGTGCCTGGGAGAAGAGACCAACCCCCAGCTGGCCAGAACTTCCCTTCAGGCAGTTCTAGACAGTGCTGAGGTCACCTCTGAGCCTCCTCTTCTCCAGGCTGAACACCCCCAGCTCCCTCAGCCTCTCCCCACAGCACTTGTGCTCCAGTCCCTTCTCCAGCCTCGTTGCTCTTCTCTGGCCCCGCTCCAGCCCCTCAATCTCTTTCCTCAACTGAGGGGCCCAGAACTGAACACAACACTCAAGGTGTGGCCTCCCCAAGGCAGAGTCCAGGGGAAGGGTCACTGCCCTGGGCCTGCTGGCCATGCTAGTTTGGATACAGAAATCTCACAGAGGATCCATGCTCAGCTTCCAAGGACTTTGTGCCTTCTGGTGTGACTTGGAAAACCTCCTATGGGCAAATCCTTTCCCTCCATAGGGCTTGGCTGAATTCAACAGTACTGGGGGGAGGAATATCATCTCCCTGCTGACATGCTGAGGACTGGGAGGCACAGAACAGCAGAGACAGGAAGAGAGAGAAGAGAGAATGAGCTGCACCACAGGGATGTGAGTTTGAAGGGAACTGGCAAGCAAGGGCTAAATCTGGACAGTGTATGGAGCATGGCTCTTGTCCAAAACCTACTCTGCAGGGTCATGCTGGAGGTGAGGATTAGTCAGGCTGGAGGTGAGGATTAGTCAGGCTGTGGAGATTAGGCAGTGCAAAACCAAATACACACACACTGATCCAGCCTCTCCCGAGATGGTTGTGCCAGAGAAAAGTGTGGTATGGCTTGTAATTAGGGGATGCTGCATCCCAGGGCTCGGGGCCTGCCAGTGGGAGGGTGGCATATTTTGGTAATCTGGGCTCACTCAGCCAAGCAGGAAACTTCTACTAAGCCATAGTTTTAGACTCCAGCCTAAAACTCCCCTTAGAACCAGGCTGTAGTTTTTGCAGTGAGCCTCAAGAAGGGCTGGTGGAAGGGAATTACCCCTGCAGGGATTGCCAGCAGGTTGGAGCCTTGTTACTGCTGGGAAACCTTCAGTTCAGCCAGAAATCCTGCCGAGCCCTCCCCGTAATAGTCACTCTCTTGTCCTTGGACCTGCCCTCTCTCATCCCCTCCTGCCATTAAGAGCCACCCAACCCTTCTGTGGCAGAGAATTCCAGGCAGGGGCCCTCCAAAGTTGTGTCTTTCCCATAGTTTTTTACATTAAAGCCATCCTGGATCCCCATCAACCTGGTTGGACCCTTTTCTCCCCTCCCAATATCTTTTGGGAGAGCAGGACCTCCCTGCTGGGCACTCTGCTTTAGCTGAGCTCAGTGCAGAGCTGGGTGGATGACACTCAGTGTTCTGAGTCAGACCAAGGGGATGTTGGGTCTGACAGGACTCAGACAGGGAATTTATAGCTCTGGGATGAATGGTCTGCAAGTGAGACTTGTATTAGGTGAAAAAAAAAAAAAAAGAGAAGAGGAACTCAGGGGTAGGAATATAAAGATGGAAGCCCTCCAAAAGAGAGACATTTATTGCACCGTGACTTAGAAAGTAAGACTCAGTATATTATTTTTTTATTGCTGCAAGAGCCTGCTCAGTAATTGGTGCTGCCCTATTATTGCAACAGAATTAATTGCACAGTGGCTGTTACTGAGCACTGGGGACCTGCACGAGGCAGCGAGGGACGGAGCAGCCGGAACCTTCGGATCTGGCCCCTGGTGGGAGCTTTTGGCCAAGGGGCTCTTTCCTTGAGATTGAACAAGAAAATGGAAGACTAAAAGGTGAAGCAAATGACAGCGTTCCAACCCCCCAGTGTGATTTTTAAATGAATATCTGCATCCCCTCTGGGCCACCTGCATGGGCGGTGCTGGCTCTCTCATTCCGTGCTCATGCCAAGGGCTGGAGCACCTTCCCTTGGCTTTTCAATCCTTTGATCTGTTGCATGAGGCACATTGATTGAAAAACAGAGGGAAAAATCAAGGAAAGGGTACAGAAGGACCCAGAACTGTGCAGGGTCAGTGGGTTTTCAGCTACCTGCAAATGTTTTGCTGCCAACATGGCCTTTGTCCATGGCTGGAATGACTCGGTCACACAAGGTCTCTCCAAGGGGCAGGGATCAGGTGACAGGAGGCTTCCCTGCTCCCAAACACGGATGCAAACAGAAACAGGAGTCTGTAAAGCTGCATTTCATATAGATTTTGGAGAAAATAAGCTGTTACTCAGCTATCTGGACAGATTGCTTACAGGCTGGAGCCCACCACTCTCTACCAGACTGTGCCATCATCTGCACCAACAGGTTTTTCACCTTCTTTTTATTTTGGACTCAGGGGAACCACGTGGGGCTCAGCACAGGGGCCACCAAACCCCCCTGTGTTTGTGCCCCAGGGGGTGGGTTACACTGCTGGGGTTGGGGGTTAAACCCAATTTCTCTTTGTGCCATTGCATTTATTGTAATATTGTTATTAAATTGTGACTCTGACTTATAATCTCTGTTGCGTTGGGTTCATTTCTCCTGCTGGGTCACCTTTAAACCAGCACACCGTGGCATTTTGTTCCCATCGGGCTCAGGTCTCTGGTAATTGTCTCAGCCCTCCCCACAACACAAGTCTGTCCTGGTGCTGCTCTCCCAATCCCTGCAGCTGTGGGCAGGATTTCAGCTGTTTCTTCCCAGGAACTCCTGGGCTGGAGCGAGCCCTGGCTGTGCAGGGGGAGATGCTGCTGGGGGAGCCCACCCAGGCGGGACGCGTGACCGCTGCTGGCGGCAGGAGCACACTGGGGGTCTGGCTCTGTGTTCTCTGGCCCGGGGGCTGAGCAGCTCTGTGGGGGCCTGGCCAGCCAGCCCAGGCTGACACACGGCTCAGGGAGCCACCCTTGGCTTTGTTGTGCTTCTGGCTGAGGGGCTGAGCGAGTTTCCTGCCTTTGCTCCTCCACCACTCCCAGCTGGGAGCCCAAACCTCACAAAGGCTGCAGGGAACGTGCTGGGAAGAGGATTCTGCTGGAGGAGGATGAAGGCTGTGCCTCCCTTTTACTGCAGGCACCGGAATCTTCTTCAGCAGCCACCGGGGCCAGCAATGCTGTGCTCCTGCACTTTTGGCAGGATAAACAATTCCTTGCTGGCAAGCGTGTGCACATGCACAGTATCTTTTCCAGCAAGATTTGTGCTGTTTTCAAAGACATAAAGTAATTTGGGTCTAATTAAGTCATTGGAAGTGCTGGTGATGGATGATTTGCAAATTCATCTTGTGTCCTGCTGGCAGCTGCCTCAGGGATCAGTGGGAGTTGCTCCCGTGGTCCCACAACCATGTTCAAAGAGTTTGAGCCCCCAAAGCCATAATAGGGATGTTTTAAAGAACTTTTTCCATAGAAAAGAGCTGTTGTGTTGTCCTTGTTTCCTGTTCCTGAAGTCTGGTGCTCCCGAGGTCCCATTATCACCTCTGGAATACTAAGCAGGTTTTAGATACGTTTGACATGCAGAGAGGGGCCAGTTGTTGAAAGGGGAACAAGAACCTGGACACCACGACATCTGCAGTGCCTTGCTCACAGAGGGCTGCAAAGGCCTCTGCACTGAAGTGGAACAAATTGAAACCACCATGGTTTCCTCTTCTACTAGAAGAATAATCCAAGGGAAGCTGGATTCTCCCTCCTTTCTGTCTGCAGCTTCCTCCAAGTGGGGTGTTTTAGGAATTTGTGGCCAACTTTGCTTGTGCAATGAATATAAATAAAAATATAACCCTGTTAGAGAGCCAATATCAAGGGAAAAGAAGACTCCAGCCCTGGGGCCTTGGATCTTAGGGGCTTACAGGTGTCTGAAGATGGTGGCAGGGTTTTCCTTTTCCTTAGGGCTCACTTGAGGAGCTCTTCTGCATTTTTATAGCTGGAACATGAAGAGGTTAAGAAGCATCTGGAGCTGTTTTACCTCTGCTCCTCAGAAATGCAAATCCCAGGCTTGGTATTCACACAGTCCTGAAGATCAAAGGAATGGCTCCGTGGATGTGGCAGGGCAGGGATGCTCATCCTGGGGAGAAATTCAGTCTGTGGGGAGAGCTGTGGGAGCTGCTGGCAAAGCTGAGAACAGCCACCAAACCTGTTCTTGCTTCCCAGAGCTCACTGTGTATTCCAGGTTTTCCCTTTGTGCTTCCAGGGCTTCACGAGCCTGTTCCTGAGGGAGCACAGGGTGTTCACCTGCTGGGGATACTCAACGTTCCTGCTACAGTTTGTAGAGAGAACAGCTCATGGAAATGCACTGCAGAGCTGGTCCTGTGGACCAGGAATGCTCTTCCTTGAGGCACCCAGGAGAAAGGGCTTCATGTCAGATGTAATGAGTTAATCCAAAGGGCACAGATTAGATGTTTTGCCTTAGGACCAGGCAAAGAGCTGATTGCTTTTCTCGGGGAGTGGTGTTGTGTTAGGTCTTCCCAAGGAAGGAGATCTTCCTGAGGGAAAGCGTTGCCAAAGTGCAGGAATTAATTTCTGTTGAGACATGGAGCTTCAGGAGCAGGTCCAGTGAAGGCCACGGGGATGCTGAAGGGCCTGGAGCATCTCTGTGAGCAGGAAGAGCTGAGGGAGCTGGGGCTGTTCGGCCTCCAGAGCAGACACTGAGAGGGACCCCCAATGTCTGGCAGTGCCTGCAGGGAGGGGGCAGAGCACGGACCAGGCTCTGCTCAGGGGGCCCAGCGATGGCACAGGAGGAATGGGCAGGAACTGATGCCCAGGAAGCTCCACCTGGGCAGGAGGAAGAACTTTCCTGGGCAGTGACCGAACACTGAACAGAGACCAGAGAGGGTGTGGAGTCTCCTCACGGGAGATATTCCAGAACCATCTGGACACAACTCTGTGCCTTGTGCTCTGGAATGGCCCTGATGGAGCAGGAGGTGGCACCAGGTGACCCTCTGTGTCCCTTCCAGCCTGACCCTTTCTGAGATTCTGGGAAATTCTCTTTTGTGGAAAGCTTTTGTAACACAAAGCAACGTTTTGCCATGGGATTGTTCCCCAAAACATTTTCACATTTCTGTGAAAAATTCAAAACGTTTGGGATAAAAATTTCTCCCAGGTGGAAACACTTCCTCAAAAATACACTGGCAAAAACATGTTTTCACCACAGCTCACACCCCACCACATTGTGCTAGATGGGGAAGGAGGTTTCCCCTGCCCACCACTGCTGTTATGTGTTTCTTTGTAGAGTTAAAACAGGTTTACCCAAAGCTATCAGGGCACAATCACTTTGCTCACAGGAATATGTTTGCAAATGGAAGACTAATCATTCCAGCTTTCCCAGCCTCTCCCTTTGGAATACATAATGTAATAAAGCAGAGAAAAGTTCCTGGGAATAGAGGAACTTTATCAGGGCTGCTCCCGGGGTGCTCATCACAGGCTCATCATGGAGCGCCGCGACAGCGATGCCGGGTGGGAACGCTCTGCGGGAAGGACGGCTCCAATCCTGGGGCCTGTCACATCCTGACAGGACTCCTGTGACATCTGGTGACAGGCTGGTAATTAACTTTCATCACCAGCGAGGACTGAGGGTTTGGTTTGCATCTGGGGCGTAGTAACAGGGATTAATTTGGGCTATCAGTTGTTTATTTATTTATTGTGCCTGGGAGTGCCCTCCCGAAGTGCCACTCCACTGGCAGGGGGAAATTGTCCCTTCAGCCTGGCTGCTTCTCTGTGCAGGGAAACTGTCCCTTCAGCCTGGCTGCTTCCCTGTGCAGGGAAACTGTCCCTTCAGCCTGGCTGCTTCTCTGTGCAGGGAAACTGTCCCTTCAGCCTTGCTGCTTCTCTGTGCAGGGAAACTGTCCCTTCAGCCTGGCTGCTTCCCTGTGCATGGAGACACAACATCCAGAACAGAGAAGCTGTGGCTGCCCCATCCCTGGGAGTGTCCAAGGCCAGGTTGGACAGGGCTTGGAGCAACCTGGGTTGGTGGAAGGTGTCCCTGCCCATGGCAAGGGGTGGGATGGGATGAGGTGGAAGGTCCCTTCTCACCCAAACCATTGTGGGATCCTGTGAACCAGAGCTGCCCATGAAGGGGCAGATCCCTGCTGGAGTGCTGGGGCTGGGATCTCCTGGCCTCTGCCACGTGCTTATGGGTGGAATGGCCAAGGCCAAAGACATGATGGCACGTTCTCTCCTGCCTGATGATGCTGGAAGCAAGAGACACTGGGAAAAGATGGATCAGAGGTGGAGGACACACTCAGAGGGAATTCAAAAGCTGAATTAAGCTCACAGTCCAACCTCGTCTCTTCCTGTATCCCAAAGCCTGAAATAAACTTCATTAATGTGCCTTTTCATGTGTTGCCATAGTTTAAAATTCCCAAATCTTTCTGCATATAAACATCTCACTACCACAGTGTAGCAGTGGGGGGTCATTCCCTCTTTTGGGAGGAAGAGGCATTTGTGAAGCAGAAGTAGGAAAGGGCCATCATTGTTGCTTTTTGAGTTGACTTTCAGAGAGAATTAAGTGAAGGCTGTGAAACATCCCAGTTTATCCCAGTTGGGATCCTGACCTCCAATGGCAGGAAAGAAGACTCTCTGTTTCCTATGTTAAAGGTCTGATGCCCCTCAAGGTCCTGCCTCTCCCTCTTGGTTTACATCAGTGCTCCCCCGTTGGAGTTATTCCCACATGGAATAGCTCAGGTGGGCAGGAGGAGCATCTTTCTTTCTCATTTCCCCAAACCTCTGCATTTTGGAGCACAATTTGTTACCCTTTCCTTCTTTACATGTCCCTTGCTGCTCCAGCTGATCCCAGAGGAGGAGGAGACATTTCCCTGCTGCTGGGAAATGTCCTGCCTCCTCTCCTCCCTGCCAAGGCAGGGCTTTGCCAGGAAGGTGGGTGGATGTCCTCTCCTCTCTCCCCTCCCAGCCAGGACACGTGGAAAGCTCCTGGTGGAGCCCTTCAGCAGCAGCTCTTGCTCATGGCCCCGTTCCCAGCCCATAATGGGCTCTGCCTGATATATATTCTGCCTCTTTCTAATTAAGTGGTAACACCTTGGTGGCAGAGCCAGCCTGTGGGATAATAAAGGGGTTTGCACTCGGAGGCACGAAGGGAAGGCAGGCCCTGGGGAGTGATCCTCCCCAAGATACAGGAATTACTGCAATTACACAGCAATTGTGGGCAGAGGAGAATGGAACAGCAGACTTCTCAGGCACACTTTTCCAGCATTAATATTTTTAATTAAGGTTATTGGCAGTGAGTTATGACTTTGGCATAAGAGGCAGCACAGCCTCTGCTGGCAGAGCAGGTGGGCCCTGCCTGGCCCCATGTGGGATGGAAGTGCAAACGTGCTCCTGCAAACATTGCCTTGGTCCTGTGCAAACCCTTCTGGCCTCGGTCCTGTGCAAACCCTTCTGGCCTCCTGGGGTGGGGGCAACACACTTTTCTTGCAGCTCAGGGCCTGTTTTATGAACATCAGGTCATTCCAAGAGGAATGAGGTCTGCTGCTCTCCCAGACAGGGAAGCTGGAATGCAGGAGTTGTGTTGGGGTGCCAGAGGAGCAAAGGCTTTCTATTTTTTGAAAGGATCAGATTGAATTTCAAATCAGTCTTTGTAGGTACTTCTGGAGACTCTTCACCTCCCACCTCACCTTAGACACCTTGTAACATTTCTAAGATTAAGAATCTTTAAAAATCAGGCAGTAAGTGCTTTGCCCAAGGTCATGTGGGAAGACAAGGTCAGATCAAGGAGCCAAAGCCAGGTCCAACATACCCAAACACCATCCTTAGGCCAAAAGGTTCTACTGTGAGGGCTTTTTTATTGGTGCTGTGGGTGGTTTGGGGGTATTTGGCAGCCACAAAGGGCCAACAGCCCTGCTTGATCCCCCGAGGTCTTCAGCCTGAAAACATCATGGGTGGGTTATTCTGCCAAAAACTAAGACCCTGAAAGGAGGCAGATGTTGCAAGGAGGTTGTTGGCTGGTACATGAGATTACTGCACCTCCTGTGGGAAGGATATAAAACTGTATGGTGGTTTGGCTTCAAAGATGGGAAGGCAGCAGTAGCCAAAAAATCAAGTATTCATGTTATTTTAATCAAGAGGGTTTTGTTTTTGAAGAGTCTGCTGGTCCATGTCTGCAT
The DNA here is from genome assembly GCA_021164005.1 of Willisornis vidua nigrigula. Lineage (NCBI taxonomy): Eukaryota > Metazoa > Chordata > Aves > Passeriformes > Thamnophilidae > Willisornis > Willisornis vidua. The sequence goes on along the minus strand of JAJPCS010000045.1, from coordinate 1,084,198 downwards.
AACAAGGAAGGAGGAATTACTGGCTGCTCCCAAGTATCCCATGTAGGGTTCACAGCTCAGGTCAGTGGTCACAGGGTTAAGGTTAAACTTTGTGGCAGTGGCTGAGTGACCTCAGTTTTCTCAGCTGTGAAATGGGATAATAATGTGTGTCCTTATCCATTGCCTTTTGTCTGGAATTGTTATCCAAAGCTGCCCAGGTTTCCTTTGCCCTTGGTTTCCAGAGCTGAGCTGTTGGATGGGCAGTAGAATGAGCTTTGGCTCACCATGGGCAGGCTGGAGGCAAACCAGGAGAACCACCTTCCTAAGACACCCCTTCAGCATTTTAAGCAGCTGGATGCAGCTCTCACCATCTGGAAGTGTCCAAGGCCAGGTTGGACAGGGCTTGGAGCAACCTGTGCTGTTGGGAGGTGTCTCTGCCCATGGCAGGGGTGGAACTGGATGAACTTTAAGGTCCCTTCCAAGCCAACCCATTCCATGGTTCTATTTCCATGAACTTCTTACCAGGGCTGGTTTATTTGTGGGCTGGAAGGCAAAGCAGCTGAATCCATCCCAGCCTCTGTGACCCTGAGCAAGACATTTGCCCTCTTTGTGTTCCTCATTAAGGCTGAGGAACAAGGTTTGACCTCAGGAGGGATGGTAGGGATGTGGAAATCAAAGAGGTGAGAAGTCATGGCAATAGAGCAGGGCAGGGATCTTGAGTTCCTCTCTATCTCTGACAGCCCTTTTTGGTTACTCTGAAAGCAGAAGGTTTCCTCAAGGGCTCCCAAAACAGCACCCAAACAATGCCTGTGCTTGTGTCTTTAGCCATTTTGGAGCATTTCAGGGAGTTTCCAGCAGGCACTTTAGGTGCTGTCAGCACAAATGTGTTAGCAGAGACACTGGGGCTTTCAAACCTCACTGCATTTAAGGCTGCATTTTGTGGAGCTTAAATAAAGGTCAGCTCCACACAACGCTGCCATATTTCACTATTAAAATGTTTTCTTCCACTTTGTCAATGCTGACAGGAAAAGTTTGGTCTCGACTTTCCAAGTGTAGAGCAGAAGGGTGTGTGGGAAAGGTGAAACACAGAATCCCAGGATATGCTGAGCTGGGAGGACCCACAAGGATCAGCCAGTCCAACCCTCAGCCCTGCAAAGGACCAGCCCCAAGAGTCACCCCCTGTGCCCCAGAGCATCATCCAAACCCTCCTGGAGCTCTGGCAGCCTTGGGGCTGTGCCCACTGCCCTGGGGAGCCTGGTCAGTGCCCACCATCCTCTGGGGGAAGGACCTTATCCTGAGATCCCACCTGACCCTGCCCTGACACAGCTCCAGCCATTCCCTGGGTGCTGTCCCTGGTCCCCACATAAAGTAAACAAACTTATCGGCGGAGAGAAAGGACTTCACCAACAAGCTTATGAAGTTTATAGTGAAGACCCTTTATTACACAAAGCACACAGTTTATATAGGGTTAGGACTACAGCTTATTGGCTAAAAGAGTTAACACACCACCACGCCAGATACTTCAATTGGTTAAAACCCATATCTCACAAGTCCCATGTTTATATTGTTTCATCCTGGCTGTTTTCCTGCACCTGCAGAGTCTTGTGAATTCTTACTATGTGAATTCTTAGGGAGTACCCTCCTCCCTATCAGCCAGCAGCAGCTGAGCTCCTTGCTGCCTCTGGCTGATAGCTGAGTCTCACAGGGCTTTCTATAGATCTGAATTGCTCACTTTTGATTTTACTGTAGCAACACCCACAGAGCAGAGCTCAGTGCCTGCCCCTGCCCCTGAGCCCTGTGGGCTGTGATGGGAACTGTCCTGAGTCACACAGATGGCAGAGAGGGTTGAACCCAGCACTGAGTCACCCACACTTGGTGTATCTGAGCCATTGGGTGTTGAAGTAATAATATCCACAGTAATTCCAGAGGCAGCTCAGCCCATCTCTGCTTTTTCCCGTTCAGCACAGATGCAATTTATCAACCAACAGTAGTTGTTTATTACGTTAATTCACAAGCTATTTGTCAGGAGCTCACTCAGAGGGTTTTATTAACAGTATAAATTCCCTAAGATTTCTCGTTTTACCATGCCTGTGACTGTAGGTGCTAATTCAATCACTTAGATTGCACATATGACCTGGCCTCAGACTTTTAAAGGAAAATTCTAATGGTGACTCTGTGTGTACTTGGATATTTTTCTCTTTAAGTAAAGGTTGGATGGGGCTTGGAGCAACCTGGTCTACAGAAGGTGTCCCTGTCCATGGCAGGGGGTGGAACCAGGTGATCTTCAAGGTCCCTTTCAACACAAACCACTCTGAGGTTGCATGATAGCACTTTCCCTGGAATTCTGTAGTAGGGCTCTGCCTATGGGATATTTCCTTGGATCCTTCTCTCAAAATACCACAGGACACAACTCATTTATCCCTTTGCTCCCAGCCCAGCAGCCTTGGCCCCCAAAGCCTTGCCTATAGGAGCCAAAAAAGTCTCTCCAAGTTTCAGCATGGCCACAGATTCCATAAGGTGAGTCTTTTGCTGCTTCTGCTCCAGATGAACCCACTCAGGTGCCAGGCAGGTGATTTCTCTCCTGGCTGGATGATGCTGATCAGGGCTGCTTCTTCCCTGGGGGATGTTCTTCAGGGCTGCTTCTTCCTTGGGCTTTGCTTTGTTAATCCTCACAGGTAGAGGAGAAAAAACAACTAGGAGAGACAGTGCTGTGTAAATAAACCCCTGTGCAGTGGGACACAAGGCCAAGAGAGGACAAAGAGGTTGCCCAGAGAAGCTGTGGCTGCCCCATCCCTGAAGTGTCCAAGGCCAGGTTGGACAGGGCTTGGAGCACCCTGAGTTGGTGGAAGGTGTCCCTACCCATGGGAGAGGGTGGAATGAGATGAGTTCTAATGTCCCTTCCAGCCCAACCACTGTGTGATTTTGTGATTCTGCAGCCAGCCTGAAGGTCTGGGGGTCACACAGCGTGTGGGGAGGGGGCAGAAGAGCCTGGTTTTGGTCCTTGTGCCCCCAGCAGGGCCCAGATCTCAGGGCTGAGCCACCCTGTACATCTCACCAGAAGTAATTTCCAGGCGAAATTGCCATAAAGAAAAAATTGACTTTTGACATAGGCTGATAAGCACTGATGTTTGTTTCCAAGAGTTTGTATTTTATGCAATTTAATACTTAACAATGACTGACAACAGTAGTGATGGTGAAAAACCTTAAAAATGAAGGGAACTGCAGTCATTTCAAGCTCCAGTTTTCCCTCCTGGTGGGTTTTGCAGTGCCTGCAGCATGTGATTTTCAGCACAAAGCCTGGTCATTCTTATGCCATTGGTCTTTGCATCCCCAAACACCAGATTTCCAGGTGAATTAAACCAAAAGAGTCTCCTGGAGGGGTGCAATGAGTGTTGCCTCATCTTTAAAGGGGAAACATCTTGTCCCTCTACAATTATCTTTATGAATATGGAGAATAAAATGAGTGTTACCATAGATTAAGTCCTTCTAAGAAACACCCCTTAATTGGGGTTCTGGCTGAAAGGCCTGTTTGGAAAGGAAGAAAAACTCAGTTAAGCTTGGTGTTTGCACTCATCAATCATCCCTGTTCGGGTCGATACCTCCGTTAGGACAAATATAACGAGGATTGGGAGGCTGAAGGCCAGAAAGGAATAAGCACCATCAGCTTCTGGTTCTTCTTTAATGCTGGTTAAAGTGTTATGATCTAAAATAAATCACTCCAGGAGGCTCAGGACCTCCTTCCAGTGTCCTCAGCCTGGCATTCCTTCTGTCCATTCCCTGCTCCTTGTGTTCCACAGTGTGAGACCTGCTCACTCTTCTCATCTGTCCTGCCAGTGTGGCAGGGATGAGGTGGATTAACATCTGATTGCCAAGCAGAGCCCACTGAGAGGGACAACAGGAGAATGAGCTTGGTTTAAGAGGACAGGGGGGTTGGAGTGTCCTTGGAGCTGTCAAGGGACTGGAGCTGGGAAGGGGCTGGAGCAGCAGGAGCAGCTGAGGGAGCTGGGGGGGCTCAGCCTGGAGAAAAGGAGGCTCAGGGGGCACCTTCTGGCCCTCTTCAATGCCTGCCAGGAGGGGGAAGCCAGGTGGGGTCAGGCTCAGCTCTCTGGGAACAAGGGACAGGACAAGAGGAAACGTCCTCAGGCTGTGCCAGAGGGGTTTATGTTGGATATTGGGAAAGGTTCTTCCTGGAAAGGGTGGTCAGGCACTGGCACAGCTGCCCAGGGAGGTGGTGGAGTCCCCATCCCTGGAGGAATTCAGAAGCCATGTGGATGAGAATCAGTGGTGGCCTTGGCAGTTGGACTTGATGGTCTTAGAGGGCTTTTTCAACCTAAACTATTTTGTGATTCTGACAACGTTTCCTCAGAGGTAGAACTTTGCACTAAAGGTTGGACTCAATGATCTCGGAGGTCTTTTCCAGCCTCAATGACTGTGATTCTCTGGGAGTGTCCAGGTGAATGTCATGGCAGGTGACTCCAACTCCCATCTTTGCTTTCTCTCAGGACCATTCTCGATCATCCCCATGGCAGGTATTGACACAGTTGCCCAGTTTTTATGGATTGTTGATCCAAAGATCCTGAGTCAAACTCTTTTCTCATGTCATAGCTGTGGAGTGTCAGTGTGGATCCTGTGTGGGACTTGGGTATAATCCTGTCCCCACCAGGAGCCTGGGGGTGGTTGGGAAGTGCTGAAGTCCTGTGAAGTGAGGGGGGGTGGGCAGAACTGCTCTGCTGAGAGCCTGGAGCATGAATACTTCATGGTTCAGACTTCACAGAGAGCCCCTTTGTTTATTCCCATCTTTATTCATCATCATCATCGTTATTTATTAATTAGGAGCCTTTGCCAAGCCAACAGTGTGAGCTCATGTCTGGACTGGAGTGCATCTATAATTAATTGCTAACTGTTGTGTTATGTTGTTGTGAGCAAAGAAGTGATGAGTCTCAACAAAAAGCTGCTGCAAATTCACATATTCAAGCCACAATCCAACAGCTCCCTGAGCAGGAGGAAGTTCTGGAGTCAGACATGGTGACCATGTGCCTTTAAGGGATACATGTTTGCACTGCACCTGAAGAAATGAGCAATCCTCTGTCACCCCATCAGAAATCCTCCCTAACAGCTCCGAGTCTCCTCAGAGTCAAATAAAGCTTTTCCTTTTAATAACAACTTACTTCCTCCGCTCTGCTGCCCTTCCAATGAGCAGCAACGACGAGATCATACATAAAACAAAAAGAAAGAAAGGCCCAAAGGAGTGAATTGAATTCCCCTGAAATGTCACCTTGTGAGCTGGGGTTTATTGTTTTGATAGCGAGCCAATTCCGCTGACAAATCTGTTCCTGGCCGGTGCTGCACCAAAGCAGAGGCAGGAACGTTCCAGGGCATCCAGGATTCCTGTTTGAGTAACGCTGCTCCGAGGGGTGTGTGCAGCACTTGTAAGGGACCGTGTACACAAATGCATTCCGAGCATACAAGCTCTGGAGAACACTGGAGAGGGACAGAAATCAATCCTGGTTAAGCTGCACCGTTCCCTGAAAAGTCTCACCATTTGGATGCACGACAGCAGAGGCAGCAGGAGCTGCTCTGGGCAAGGCACGGAGAGGCTCCTGACAAGAGGATTTTATGCTCTCTGCAGTGGGGTGCCCTTCCCTCCTGCAGCTTGGGGAGAAATTCCCATCATTAACCTCAGGTCAGGGCAGGGAAGGAGAAAAAACCCTCAGTGTTCCCACCTGTCCTAATTTTATTGCCCTTCTATGCATTCAACCCTGGTCCTGGTTTATACAGAAAGGTGTTTTCTTCCCACAGGACACAAACTCTGCAGGAACACCTGCTGGGAATGGGAATTTGGAGGCTGGAAGGTTCAGGGCAGCACAAGTGAGGAGTTGTGGTTGTGCTCTGCAGCCAGAGCAGCATCTTCCACCTGACAGGGCAGGACGACACGGCCTCAGGCTGGGCCAGGGCAGGGGCAGGTTGGACATCAAGAGGAATTTCTTCCTGGAAAGGGTGGTCAGGCACTGGCAGGGGCTGCCCAGGAAGGTGGTGGAGTGCCCACCCCTGGAGGTGCCCAAGGAATGACTGGCCATGGCACTCAGTGCTCTGGGCTGGGGGACAAGGTGGGCATCAGGTACAGGGTGGACTCAAAGACCGTGGAGGTCTTTTCCAACAAGAATGGTTCTGGGGTTCTGGGATTTTATAACATGGAGACAGGAAGGTTTTTAACAGCTGGGAGTGAAGGTGGGGACAGGTCAGGAGAGTGTGAATCCGAGCAGGTCAGCATGCCCTAACTCAGCCTGGGAATTCACTTTCCTTTTTCTCCCTCCAACAACAATAATTTATATGCTGATTCTCCCCTTTTCCCATTTTTTTCAAGCTTTCTTCCATGCTTTTCCTTCCCAATGCTAGTACAGACAGCACAAAGTACAGTTTCTCACTCTTTACTTGAAAGAATTTAAAAATGCACAGAGCTGAGCAAAAGTCTGGGATCAAACACCAGGAGCAAACCTGGAATTTCAGCAGTTTTGTCCATCTGCCTTTTCTTATTAAAAGAGACATTTTTTTCTTTAAAAGCCAGCAGGAAAAAATCTAAACACATGAGGTCAATGACATGTTGCACATGAACACTCAGTGAATATCCCATTTAGCTGTGTCTGTGCTGTGCAGGGGCCAGAACCTGGATTGGGTTCCAAGGACCTGGGTTGGGTTCCAAGGACCTGGGTTGGATTCCAAGGACCTGGGTTGGGTTCCAAGGCCCACATGGATTTATTTGCTTTTTCAGGTAACTCTGTGTGTAGCAGCTTCACTGCAGGTTTTGCTCAGCCCTGGTGGGACTGATGGGCAAACCTGAAGCTCAGACAAATGAGCTGTTTAGGAGTCAGGCCCATTCCCAGTTGCTCCCAGGCTTGGTTTAAGTGCACATGTGACCCTGTAGCTCCATACTGTTATCTTTGATGTTCTCTTACTGGCCAGAGTGAGAATCATAGAATGGTTTGGGTTAGAAGAAACCTTCAAGATCAGCCAGTGCCATCCTCTGCCTTGGGCAGGGACACCTTCCACCAGCCCAGGTTGCTCCAAGTCCTGTCCAACCTGGTCTTGGACACTCCCAGGGATGGGATGACCACAGCCTCTGTGGATACCTGTGCCAGGGCCTGCCCACCCTCCCAGGGAAGAATTTCTGCCCAATATCCCATCCATCCCTGCCCACTGTCAGCGGGAAGCCATTCCCTGTGTCCTGTCACTCCATGTCCTTGTCCCAAATCCCTCTCCAGCTCTCCTGGAGCCCCTTTAGGCACTGGAAAGGGACTCTAAGGTCTCCCTGGAGTCTTCTCTTCTCCAGGTGAACACCCCCACTTCTCTCAGCCTTTCTTCCTTAGAACACAACATGCCAAAGGCAAAGCAGTTGCCCCAGTGGTCTCAATTCCCTCCCAAAAGGCTCCATTCCTGTCTCGCTTTGGGGCAGGAGCAGGGGGAGTTGCCCCCACCCCGTTGGAAGCAGCAGAACGGCAGCGCTGAGGATTTTCCTGGAGCCCCCAGCAGGGCCCCGGAGCTGTGAATGTGTTCGGCTTTCAGCTCCAACAAGGTCATTCCCACTGCTAAGCATAATCCCGGCACATTAGCGGGAGTGCTGTCCAATTCATTCTCACTCCATTAAGCAGCACACCAGGCAGGTTTGCCTCCTCTCCGCGAGTTCTTTCTCTCGCAGTCACACTCGGTGAGTCATCTCTCAGGAGCACAGGTACTGTGAGCACAACACATCCCGTTCTGCAGGGCTGGCAGCTGCTTCCTCAGGGGGTGGAACACCGGAGGCTTCCAGAGGGGCTCCTTCTGGTGGTACTGGGAATCCCAGCATGACAGCTGGGTTGGAAACTGGATATACCTTTCCTTGAAGTCATCCTGTGGCCTCTGTACCCTGTGCTGGCTCAGGGATCTTCCAAGGGAGGATACAAGGATGGGGAAGGGCATGTGAGAACACTGAGGGTACTTGGTGTGTTCAGCTGCAGAAGAGGACACTGAGGGGAGTCCTCATTGCAGGGACAACTTCCTGAGGAGGGGCAGAGGAGGGGCAGGCACTGAGCTCTGCTCTGTGGGCACCAGGGACAGCACCCAGGGAATGGCTGGAGCTGTGTCAGGGCAGGGACAGCACCCAGGGAATGGCTGGAGCTGTGTCAGGGAAGGGTTAGGTTGGATCTCAGCAAAAGGTTCTTCCCCCAGAGGGTGGTGGGCACTGACCAGGCTCCCCAGGGCAGTGGGCACAGCCCCAAGGCTGCCAGAGCTCCAGGAGGGTTTGGATGATGCTCTGGGGCACAGGGTGTGAGTCTTGGGGCTGGTCCTGTGTAGGGCTGAGGGTTGGACTGGCTGATCCTTGTGGGTCCTTCCAGCTCAGCCCATTCTGTGATTCCATGTTCTGCAGAGCTTGCAGCTGGTTCCTGAGCAGGCTGTAAAACCTGAGGTTCCCAGAGGGACACATTCTGGTGGGACTGGGACTTCCAGCATGACAACTGGGTGCTAAACTGGGCATACTTTTCCTTAAAGTGCAGGGTCAATGACATCCCATGGCCTCCATACCCTGTGCTGGCTCAGAGATCTTCACCTGCACCGCTTGTTCAACTTCAGAAAAGTCACTGATGTTCCAAATGTCACCATTGCCAACATTTCATCTTTTCAGAGGAAAGTGGCAGCTGATTTTGCTTTTGCTTCCACCTGGGATTTCCATCAAACTTCCTACAGACCCATTTCAGACTTACTTCCTGGTAACAATGCAGTGCTGGAGATTTGACAGCAACCTTTCCACTGAGTCCAAAGATTCTCTTTGGGTTTGTGTCACTGACCTGATTTGGTGATGAAGCTCCAGGAGAATCTCTCTGCTTTGTCCTGCTTGGACAGGTGTCAGTTCTGCATGAGTTGGGCCAACCTGGAAGGGTTTCAGAAGGAAATACTCCCTGTCAATTAGACTGGAGGAATGGTCAGCAGGAGAGAAGAGAGCCAGTCTCCTGTGAGAGAGATGAGGTCCTTCTCCTGGATGTTGTCCATGAGCTACTTGTCCATCAGGAGTATTCCCAACTGGGAGCACAGTCCAGTGGGCCAGGAGACAAACTCCCTGTTTCCTAGAGCTTTCTTCAGTGGATGTCCCCAGTTCAGACCTTTTCCTAGAGGTGCTCCTTATTTCCCTTATAGATTTTAGACCAATAATCAGATCAGTAGACCGGGATGGAGGAAAGTTCTGCTTTAGTTCTGGTTCTTCCTCCCACAGAGTTTGTGACTCTATGTAACTGCCTGAGCCTCCTCTGTGTGTGTCTCTTCCTCCCTTCCCTCTTTGTCACACCTGGTCAGATCACAAATCACAGAACAATGTGTTGGAAGGGACCACAAGGATCATCTGGTCCAACCTTTCTTAGCAAAAGCAGAGTCTAGACAAGATGACCCAGCACCTTGTCCAGCCAGCCCTTAAAAGTGTCCACTGTTGGAGAATCCATCACTTCCCTGGGGATATTATTCCAATGGCTGATTGTTCTCATTGTGAAAAATGACCTCCTGTGTCTCAGTGGTTTCTGGATGAGGTTTCCTCTGTCCCTGCTGCAGTTCTGAGCTGCCAAAGAGATACAGGATAGGGAAGGTGGTTGGGAAAAATCTTGGAAACTGGAGTTGTCACCTTGCCTTCATCTCCTGGGGCTCATTGCCCTGTCCCAGGGAGAGCTGGCCCAGCCCAGACATCTCCCATGAGGTGCCCACAGAGCCACTGCCTTGGTTCAAACCCCCAAGTTTAACTGAAGTCTTGGTAGAATAATGTGAGTCCATGGAAATCAATGGAGAAGAGCTGAAAACAATTGATTGGAATCAAAACACGCTGCAATCAAATTTGGAGGGATTGAACTAATGGATCATAAGGTGGCTTGTGAATGGGGCTGATTGAATTGAGCTGAAAGGTCTTGCATCTTCATTACAGCCAAGTGAAACCAGGATAAATGAGGAATTCTCTAACAATGTTTATGGTCTTTTTTTTACCTTTATGACAACTGGATTGCAAAACCAGCACTTGGGAATTAACCTGGATTTACAGGGCTGGGAGGGGAAAGGAGGGCATTTGGGCAGGACAAGGGGCAATGGCTTCCCACTGCCAGAGGGGAGGGTTAGATGGGATATTTGGGAAGAAATCCTTCCCTGTGAGGGTGGGCAGGCCCTGGCACAGGTGCCCAGAGAAACTGTGACTGCCCCATCCCTGGGAGTGTCCAAGGCCAGGTTGGACAGGGCCTGGAGCAACCTGGGCTGGTGGAAAGTGTCAGGGTTGGAACAGGATAATCTTAAGATCCCTTCCAAACCAAACCATTCTATGATTCCATGAATTTGTTGGGTTTGTCCACATATGTGGACAGGCCAGTGACTGGATTTTGCAGTTATCCTTGCTGCCAGCTCCTTAATTTTTACTCACTCAGCACTCCCAGAGTCACTTTTCTATTCCTCCTGCCTTGTTACAGCAGAGATTTGAGGTGCAGGGACGTGTTTCCCACAGAGGCTCTTCATTCAGCCAAGGTGTGGTTATTGCATTTTTTGTCAACAGTGATTTGGAGCATCTCCTCTTATTCCACCAAATCCTGCAAATTCTTCAGAATTTCCATTATCCTAATGTAACTCTCCTCCATATCACAGGCACAGACAGCATGAATGATTCAGGAGTCTTTATAAACCCTCACTTTTTGGATAGACTGAAGTTCCCGTGCTACGAGGTGTGATTTATTACTGCAGTGATTAAGGGACAATGTTGATATTTCTGAAAATTTCCTTTCTGCCTGGAGTCAAAAGGCAGGAGAAATATATGAATAACTGGGTGTGTAATGGAGTGTTTGCAGTTTTCTATTAAGAAGACTCGTATTTGTTTCATGCTTCTATGGATGGATGGAGGGAACCAGGATCCAGGTTGTCAAACTGTGCTTGTTCTGGGGAGCCCTGATATGGAAACAGGGAAAATGTGGCCTCACAGACTCAGCACCTTGATCTGTGCTGTGACAGCCCCAAACTGACCACCTCTGATAGTCCCTGATGAACCCTGAGCTTGTTATTGTCTTCTGGTTGGACTCAGCAGCATCAGGGACCACAGCTGGGATTCAAGTCCCTTCTCACTCCCTCTGGGGTGAGGGAGGAACTGGCTGTGCTGCCTTCCTTGTCTGGCCAGGGGTTTCAACCACTTGATGGTTCTCAGTAACCCTAAATGTTTCCTGAAGTAGTGGAACAGTTTCCTTCCTCTTCCT
>JAJPCS010000045.1:1047131-1058535 GCA_021164005.1 Willisornis vidua nigrigula | reverse complement strand
TCCCTGCTCTTCATGGATAAGGGAGAAGCTCCCTGCTTGGGATCCTAAACCCACCAAACCACAGGGACATCCTTCCATGCCACTGGATCTGGAAGAAGGGATTACAGCATCACAGGAATGGGGTTGGAAAGGACTGTAAAAACCATTTCATTCCACTCCCCTACCATGGGCAGGGTCACCCTCCACTAGACCAGGTTGCTCAGAGCCTGTTTCTTCCCTGACATGGATTTGTCCCTCATGTCACAGGTGAGCTCCAGGCAAGGAGTTCCTGGGGCAGGATGCTGGTTAGGGATGTTTTCCATTGTACCCCCTAAAAAGGACCTTCTTCTGTGCCTCTGTGTGTGGCATTTTGTTCCTTGAAGGCCCATCTTGGACTATCCCTGGAGGGGTTCAAGGAACAACAGGACCTCAGTGCTCTGTTTTACAAGGTGATGGTTGGTCAGAGGTCGGACTGAAAAACCTTGGAGGTCTTTTCCTACCTGAATGGTTCCAGGATTCTGTGATTCTGTTTATGGTTAATAACCAAATTCCTGAGCAAGGACATTCTGCCTTTTTTTGATTGCCAAACTTAAGAGTTCTGGGATAGTCATATAAATGTGTGGCTCTGTAAGAAGGGCTTTCAGGAGACTTCCAGGATACCTTTCAGAATACTTTTTAGGATACCTTCCCATCATTATTCACAGATCTATAATGTGTGTTATTCTAATAAAACTTCTTTATTAACCCTGACCTCCTTCTGCCCAGTTTATCACCTCATTCCAATGCCTGGATGTTCCTGTTTGGTTGAAAATGGGAAGGCTGAGCTCACTGGCTTTGCCTTTGCTCACACAGAGGTGTTTTCAGCCGACCAATGAAATGCACTCCAACAAAATGAATGAGGTAATGCTGTGAATTTGCACTTTTCTGCTAAAAATAGGGGGTTTCTCCTCTCTTTCCTTCAAGTTGCTGGTTGGAATGTGATGAAATGCCAAATGCCTTGGATGGGAAGCTGGGCCCAAGGCACGTCCTCCCCACGGTGAGGAGGGTGTGGTGTCCCAGGAGCCCCACAGGGGTGGGTGAGAGGAAGGGTGAATGTTTCCCCCCATGAATCTTGGGGAGGGTGTCCATGTTGTAGGGACAGGAGAGGGATTTCAGTAATGATGCCAACGGTGCCCTGGGCTGGTCCCACAGAGTGGGCAGCAGGGCAGGACAGGGGGATTCTGCCCCTCTGCCCCTCAGGTGAGACCCCACCTGCAGAGCTGCCCCCAGCCCTGGGGACAGCCCAGGAAGGACATGGAGCTGCTGGAGAGTCCAGAGGAGGCCCTGAAGATACTCCAAGGGCTGGAGCCCCTCTGCTCTGGAGCCAGGCTGGGAGAGCTGGGGGTGTTCACCTGGAGAAGAGAAGGCTCCAGGGAGACCTTAACTGAGGTCTTTCAATACTTAAAAGGGCTTTTCAAGAAAGATGGAGAGACTTTCTACCAGGTCTTGTTGTGACAGGACAAGAGGAAATGGCTTCCCACTGCCAGAGGGCAGGGTTAGATGGGATATTGGGAAGGAATACCTGTCTGTGAGGGTGGGCAGGCCCTGGCACAGGTGCTCAGAGAAGCTGTGGCTGCCCCATCCCTGGAAGCATCCAAGGCCAGGTTGGATGGGGCTTGGAGCAACCTGGGCTTGTGGAAGGTGCCCCTGCCCATGGCAGGGGGTGAGACAAGATGATCTTTAAGATCACTTCTCACTCAAACCAATCTGGAATTTGGGGATTCTAAATACGAAGCAGCTTTGAACATCTCTGGGCATCCATGTCCTGAGATCTGACCTTGTGCTCCCTGTGTGTGGAACCAAACCAGAGCTGGGGCATTGCTGTGGGGTAGTTTGGGTGACCTGTGGGTTTGCAGATCAGCCATCAGGTGGGCAAGTTCTCCAGAGAGCTGGGAGTGTTATTCCCAGTGTGGCCACAGCACAGAGTCATGTGAGAGAGCAGAGTCTGAGCTGGCCTTTCATGCTTGGTCAGTGATGCATCTCCCTGTATGTGCCCATCAGACAGGAGCACGTTGTACCCAGACCTCTCATCTCCTCACACTGCTCCTGAAAAGCTGCTGGTTGAGGCTGGTTGGCTTTTGTGAGGCAGCCAAGCTGGGAACAGACTCGTGTGTGCTCAGGATGCTCCTGCTCAGCACCCCAAGGTCATGGCTGGCTGCTGGCTGTGCATCCCAGGGCTGCTGCTGGGATGTTCCTGGTGCAGGAATTGTGTGCCTGGCACTTGGGGTAACCTCTGGGACACTCAGCTCTGGGACTCCAAAGAAAAGGAGGCTCAGAGGAGACCTTTGTACTCTCTGCAACTCCCTGACAGTCCCTTCTCCCAGGGAACAAGGGACAGGACAAGAGGACATGGACTCAAATTGTGCCAGGAGAGGTTTAGGTTGGATATTAGGGAAAACTTCTTCCCTAAAAGGGAAGTCAGACACTGGAACAGCTGCCCAGGGCAGTGGTGGATTTGAGCATGGTGCTGGTAACACCAAGGGTGCAGTTTCAATCCCCCTACAGGCCATTTACTCAAGGGTTGGACTCAATCCTTGTGGGTCCTTTCCAACCCAGAATATTCTGTGAGATCTGTGACTGTGAAATCTATGGAGTGTTCAAAAAACTTATGGATGTGACACTTGGAACATGGTTTAGTGGGGAACAAAATGGTGCTGAGTTGGACTCGCAGATCTTGGAGACCTTTTCCAACATTAACAATTCTATGAAACTGCCTGAAATATCCTCCCCCACCTAAACCAGCAGCTCTGGGACTTGGGATGTAGAGACCAAGGAGTCTTTCCCCCCTTGTGAGTAAGAACATGTCATCTATGGTCAGTCCTGGTTGCTTCCTGATCCCAACCCTTGGGACAACCCTCCCTATCCCACAGGCTTTGCTACATCAAAGCCTCATCCGGCTGTAACCTCAGTGCTGTGCTGCAGACCAGCCCCTTTGCCACAGGGCTGCTCTCCCCCTGGGAGGGGCAGTTACCCCTCTGGGAGGCACAACACACCTTCCCAGCCCTCATTCCTGCTGGGCACAGTCCCCTCTCTGGTGGTGCCTCCATGCTGTCCCCAAACACCAGCACAGGGATCGATGCCTCTTGTATTGCATAGAAATGTGCTGCTATTGATCCTCTGGGCTTCACCTGCTCTTCCTACCCCAAACATCTCCTTTCTGGCAGCACAGTGGGAATTGTGTGGGGCAATCTCACTGCATTTCCTTCCCTGACAGCAGCTCTGCCCCTGTATCACTCCTACAAGGTGTCTGTTTGCTTCCTCCTTTGTTTAGTGTCAAAATCCAAGAATGCTGCTCTAAAAACCAATTTCCCTCCTTCACAAGCATCCTTCCCAAATAAACACATGGTAGGCAAGAATGTGTCTGGGAGCACATTGGAATTTGCTGGGACAAACGAGCGTTGTGCTGGCAATTAGCAGAATCTTCTCTGTATCTCCTGCACAGGAGTGATTATTAAAAGATGTGTCTTCTCAATACTTTTTTCTGCCAAAAGGAAGTGGAGTGTTGTTGGACTTGTGGCTCCTGTTGAGCTTCTCACTGTTTGGAGTAGGATAAGGACTATTTTCCTATTTGTGTGGTGTGTGCAAGTCCCGTGCTGGAATCTGGGCTCAGTGCCAGCTCTCTGGAATGACCTGGAGGGGAGGAAGAGGAGATTTTCAGGAGCAGTAACCATTGGTTTCAGCAGGATCCCACTGATTGCAGAGGTAGAACCTCCCTCCCAGTGCTCCCAAGGCTGTGTCCTTCACTGGCACCAGTGCCTGTGGTATTCCAAAGGCCACACTCCTGGGACAGCTCCTTGGAGAGGGAAGGAGCTGGGTGCCCACACCTCAACCAGGAATCCCCTTTCACTGCAAATCTGCCCTGTTTTCCTTTGTCCCGTGCCAGTTTGGGGGGTTAGCACTGAACAAAACCATCTATTTTCTGGCCTTTGTTCCCTCTCCTGCCCCATGTCTGTCTCCTCTGGTTAGGCTACAAATTCATTGGAGCTGGAGGTTCTCTGAGGAGCACACAGCTCCTTCCACCACGGTGCTCCATGTGATTTGCTGCCTCCCAGTGTGCTGTAACACAAGGAATAAAAGATGGAGACTCTTAGTTTTATTATTCAGCCCCCACTTATTCACCTGTGAGAGCACTCAGAGCACTGACTCAGGTGTGTGGAGCAGCTGGAATGTCAAACACTGAGGAAAGACTCAGCACTGCCTGTCAATGCCAACAGGGAAATATTCCAGGTGCTGTGGGGGACCCCTTTCATTTACATCCTGCTTTTAGAATCAGAGGATGGTTTGGGTGGAAGAGACCTAAAAGCTCATCCAGTCCCACCCCCTGCCAAGGGCAGGGACACCTTCCACCAGCCCAGGTTGCTCCAAGCCCTGTCCAGCCTGGCCTTGGACACTCCCAGGGACGGGGCAGGTTCTCTGGGCACCCTGTGCCAGGGCCTGCCCACCCTCACAGGGAAGAATTTCCTCACAATATCCCATCTGGCAGTAGAAAGCCATTCCCCTTTGTCCTGTCACTCCAAATTCTTGTCCCAAGTCCCTCTCCAGCTCTCCTGGAGCCCCTTTAGGCACTGGAAGGGGCTCTGAGGTCTCCCCTGAGCCTTCTCTTCTCCAGGCTGAAACCAATTCTTAAACCTCCTCTGGGAGGAAAGAAAAGCTTCTGTACAGCAGAGCTGGGAGGATCTGGGGGGGTCCTGTTTGCCCCTTGAGGAGCTGAGGGGCTTTGCAAGACTCCTTGATGTTCCTTGGCCATGGGATGTTCTCTCAGAGGTCGGATTTTCCCGAGCTGGGTCGTTCCTGCAGGAGCTGAGCCGGGAATGCTGCCTTTGTTCTGCAGGGCTGCTGAGTGACGTGCAGCACCGCTCCTGCTGCGTGGCAGACACATTCCAGCAGCACCGAGAGAAAGGGCCGTGTTGCAGCGAGACAGATCGTGTCTCCCAAGCATCCCCTTCGCCTGTGACTGGCAAGGCAACACGAGTTCCCTTCCCTGCAGACAGGTGGGACGTTAATGGGAAGATAAGGTGGCCAGGCAGGCGCCTATGATTTGCAGCTCCAGCCTGAAACCCCTACAGAGTGTAGCCCAGGCTTTATAAAATAAAAGCTAATAAGAATCATAACAATTTTGCTTCCTCTCTGTAGCCTGCAGCAAGCCAGACGCAACATGGGAATTGAAGAATAAAGGCCATCAACTTCCAAAGGCTCCCCTCCCACTGCCTTCCTCCTCTTGCTCCAAATTGTTTTGAAAACATTGCTTTTCCCTTGCCTATTTCATTTTTGCAATGAAGTCATCAAACAAGATGACAGGGACTTTCGGAGACTGAAATCAATCAGCAAGTTTCTCTTTTGCTTTTTCTACTCAGGCAGGAAATAGGGGAATAAATTTTCCCGGAGTCCAAGGGAAGGGAAGAGGGGAAGAGGGCAATGGGTGGGTTGGTTCCAGCATGGGGAGGTGCAGGTGAACAGATGGAGCTTCTGGAGCACAGCCAGCCCATCAGAAATAAATAAACCCCTACCATGTGTTTGTTCTGCTGAGAGAAGTTTCAGCAAGTCACGATGGTTTTCTGTTGTCTTCTGGAAAATAAGAGACATTCCCAGTGTATCCCATGCCCTGCCACAGCAGTTTGGCTTGGAAGGAAGTTGTGGTTTCTCCAGAGGACTCTCCACTCCTACCCCAGGTGAAGAGTCCACTTTCAGTACTAAAAATCATAATCACAGATCACAGACTATTCTGAGTTGGAAGGGACCCACAAGGATCATCAAGTCCAACTCAAGTCAGTGGCCCACACAGGGGATTGAACCCATGACCTTGGCATTATTACAGCCAAGTTTTAACCAACTGAGCTCATCTCAGGGTAATCATGTTCAAATCATGCCAGGCTCAAATTCTTCTCAAATCACAGAATCATAAAATATCCTGAGCTGGAAAGGACCCACAGGGATCATCCAGTCCAGCTCCTGGCCCAACAATCCCACCCTTCCCTGGGAGCATTTTCCAAACCCTCCTGGAGCTCTGGCAGCCTTGGGGCTGTGCCCACTGCCCTGGGGAGCCTGGGCAGTGCCCACCACCCTCTGGGGGAAGAACCTTTCCCTGAGATCCAACCTGACCCTGCCCTGGCACAGCTCCAGCCATGCCCTGGGTGCTGTCACCGGTCACAGAGAGCAGAGATTGTTGTTGTCCCTCTGTTTCCCCTCCTGAGGAAGCTGCAGAGAGGGATAAGCTCTTCCCTGAGTCTCCTCCTGTATTTTATGGAGATGACCAAAGGTAATGGTAAGAACTCATCCAGTGGGATCACCCCACTGCAACTTCTTTTAGGGGGTTTAGGGGGGCTTAGACAGAATAAAACTAATCAGAGGGGTCATCAGCTCAGGCCAGGGCTGCCTTAGGAACAGATCAGCGCTTGGGATTTTCCAGGATACAATGGAATGCTGGCTGGGTAGCTGCATTTCCAGCACACAAAGGTTGAAAAAGCCACTGCCACTTTTTATGATGATTTTTATGCTGCCTTCAGTGCTCCCCTTGGCTGTTCAGTGGGAACAGGCTGTGCATGGGAATCATGGGCTCTGTACCTGCAGCCCCTTCCTCCAAAGGCACTTGGCACGTGGGCACAGTCACTGCTGGTACATTATGCAAGGAAAGTGCTGACCCAGTAGCACAAAAAATAAAAAATCACTGTCAGGAGCCAACAGGTTTTACCGGAAAACCATTTGGATTCAAAAAAAGATTTAGGGTTTGGAAGGAGAAGTTGACAGTTTGGCCAAAAATCACTTCTTCCTTTTACAGCCTTCACTCTGTTGAAACCTGTGTGTTCTTTTCTTCCAAATAAAGCAAGGAAATGAGAGGCAAAATGACGACACTGCCCAAGCTCCATCAGTACATTTCTCAGTGGCAACTCACTTTAGGGAAGAATTATCTCAGCTTCACTTTCCCCTAATGAGCATCAATCAGGTTGGTAACTAAACCAGCCTTTCTTGTGAGTCTTGAAGTCTTTTAAAAATGAGAGTGTTTATTAGGGAGCCTTCTCCAAGGGTTTATGTCTTGTCTGTAAAATGCTCAGTCATGGCCAAAACATTATCTCAAGTAGAACTAAATGCTGGCTCCACTTATTGTTATTTATAAGAGATTCCCACGTAGTCAGAGACCTTGATTTGGTCTTATTTGGGTAGGGGATGCAAAGGGGCAGTTGTGGAATGCCTGGATGGTCCCACAAGCCCCCCTGAGCAATGCAGAAGTGTTTCAGGACAGGGCATGACGAGTGCCAGGGGTGGGATCCTCTGGGAGGTGCCATGGGGCAACCATGAAGAGACAGAGGTTACAGGGGGAATGGTATTGTGAAAACTGAGGCTTGAAGGACCCAGAGGCACCAGGAGCACAATTCCAGGGCTGGCAACCTTAGGGATGGCAAGTGAGAACCTTGGGGGTTTCCCCTGGGAACAGCTTGGGGTGTTCATCCCTCCAGCAGCCCAGAGCAGCAGCGGGGTGGGGGTAGAGCCCAGTGGGATGGGGACACTGGGCCCAGTGCTTGGGGACAGCCCCAGCTCCAGCACACAGCATTAGGATGTGCTGACACCTTTTATGTGCAGCAGCACCAGCCCCGAGCACGACTTTGGTGTTAATATGGAAATATGGATAAGAGCTTATGCTGTGACAATGATTTACTGCTTTGGTAACTGCACCTGATAACACAAATTTATCTTGGTCTCTCCACTTCAATTAGATTTTTTCTAATGTGTGTTTTGAAATACAGATTTTCTCAGTCACATGAATTTGTAGGAACAACTGTGTGGCTCAGAGAATTCAAATCAATATGGGAACATCTCTTTGCCTTATGCTATGGTGTCTCCTTATATGTGTTACACGGTGCCATATAATGCATATTGTCACAGACTCTGATAAAAAACATGGCAAAAGAGGAGCCAGGCCCCGGCAGCACGACTGGGACTTGGTGGGCATCATTCCTAAAGGACTTTGCTGGAGTTTGCAATCCAGGTGGGGGGTATTTGCTTGTGGCTTCCTCCCTTTGATCCAGCTTGGAAGAGACTCAGCAAGGGTTCCTGCATCCATGGAAAATACATATTCTGCAAGTGTTTCTCTCCCTGTGTCTCCATCGCTGCTCCTGGGAACAAGCACCACGTTGTTCCCTTGGGGAGGAGGAAGCAGCAGGAATTGGAGCCTTCCCCAAACTGGGGACAAACCCCTGATGGGCTCTTCGTGCCTTTCTCCTGGTGTAAGAGAGAGCCAGGCTGGCCTCAAGCAGGGGGATAAACAGCAGTTAATCTCTAATAAATATGTGGGGTAAGAAACCACAGCAGGCAGCTGCAGCAGCCACAAATCTCTTGCTGCCACACAGCACTAGCTGAGGGCCCTTCTCAGTTTACCTGAAATCCCAGCTTGTGCTGCTGGTTGGGATGCTGGACACGAGAAAGCAGATCTGACCCTTGAGTTGGAGCAAATGCCAGCGCTGCATTTGGTCCATAAATAAAAAAAGTGTTGGAATTTTGCTGGGACAAGTCATTAGTCCACCTGCTCGCACTTACCAGCTGATAGCTGCTATTACTCTTAGTCACTCTCCAAATTTCCACCAAGAGAAATGGGGCCATTATTTTTTTGAAGCTGCTGTTGCTCTCACAGTCCTGCTGCTGCTGCTTTTCTCTGGCTGGGGAGCTGAGCAGCTCTTCCCACTGCTCTGGGAACTGCAGGTATGTGGGAGCAGATGTCAGGAACTGGCAGGGCTGGTTGTCTGGAACAAGATATCCCACCACAGCTTCTGCTGAGGGGTGGGCAGATGTCTTCTAGCAGATGCAATGCAGGTCTTTTCTTCTCCAAATCCAAATGCAGCTCCATCACTCATGTGAGGATCCCACATATTTGCTCTGTAGTCATGTCCAAACACTCTCAAATAGGAATATTGCAGGTTTTCTGGTAATCTCAGAGTATTTTCTTCTGGGAGCTGTGCTGCCTCCTGGATGTGGGCACTGGAAATCCATGCCCAGTGTTCCCACAGCCCTGTCCATGCAGAACCACCCACCCAGGGTTCTGCCTTGCCTTCCTCCCCAGAGCTGCCAAAAGAAATGAATCCTGAAGCCTGAGGGGAAGCAGGTCCTGAAGGCCCTGTAGACCCCACCAGCACTTCCCTTCCACACCTTTAGTTAAAAACAGGTCATTTATATTAGTGTTGGGAGGGACTTTAAAGCTCATCTCATTCCAATCTCCTGCCATGGGCAGGGACACCTTCCCCTAGTCCAGGTTGCTCCAAACCCTGTCCAAAGGTGCTCAGGGACTCAGCAGCAGGGACTGGGAAACTCCTGGGAAGTTTTCATCAGTTATGGGGTACAGGCCATCCTAAGATGAGGAGTATCTTTGGGGGTTTTGAGCCTTCCAGGAATGAGAGCACAGAAAATATGGACTGGTGTCACCCAGTCTTTCCTATAGGTGTCCTCTCTGGGTCTGGAGCTGTTTTCTGTCCATGGAGAGAAGGTGGAGAACACTATCCCAGTAGCACATCCCAGCTTTGAGACTAAAGTATGCACAACACTTCAAAATCCTGCCTTGTTCTAGCAGGCCATTGGACCTGCTCCTGGAAAGAGGAATGGGGAGGTGGACACCAGGGTTGGGATCTCCTGCAGTCACTGATCTTCCTGTCATTGAATCTCCTTAAGTGTTCAGAAAATGAGTCGAGGTGGCACTTGGTGATGTGGTTCAGTGGGCAGAGGGGTGTTCAGTAAAAGGTTGGATTTGATCATGGAATGGTTTTGGGTTGGAAGGGACCATAAAGATCATCCCATCCCACCCCCTGCCATGGGCAGGGACACCTCCCACCAGCCCAGGTTGCTCCAAGCCCTGTCCAACCTGGCCTTGGACACTTCCAGGGCCACAGCCACAGCTTCTGTGGGCACCCTGTGCCAGGGCCTGCCCACCCTCACAGGGAAGAATTTCTTCCTGATATCCAATCTAAACCTCCTCTCTGTCAGTGTGAAGCCATTGGCCCTTGTCCTGTCACTCCAGGCCCTTGGAAACAGTCTCTCTCCATTTTTCCTGCAGGCTCCCTCCAGATACTGGAAGGCCACGATAAAGCCACCCCAAAGCTTCTCTTCCCCAGCTCGATGATCTTGGAGGCCTTTTCCAACCTTAATAATTCCATAATTCTGATTCTCTCAGTGTGATGCATTCCAAGGGCTGCCAGAGCAATCAGCACTTAGACAGAACTTGACTTTTGAAAGGGCTTTGGTTTTTTGTTTTTGGGATTTTTTTGGTTGTTGTTTTTTTTTTCATTTAAAGGTTCCTCAACAGGCAGAGCTGAGGCAGGATCGGCCCTTTCTACAAAGGTCTGATACCTCCCTGGAATGTCAGGTGTTCTCACAGATACTGGAGATTAAAAACTCAGAGCTCCCCAGGCAAAGTGATATTCAAAATGGACATTAGTAAGGAACATGGTGTAGTCATTTCCATGTCTGTAAAACTGAGAGTAAATGGGTTGTAACCCTGGAGGAGAGGGAAAGCGGAGCTACAAAAAGCTGTTCCAGCTGGTTTTCCCTCACCTCAGGGAAAATGGGATCATTATTGAAAAATACTGTGTTTCTGCTTAAAAATTGTGCCTTTCCTTTATCTGGACACTCAGCTGCCATATCTCTAATCATTACCTGTATCAGTGGGAGTGATCCCCATGTAGAAAAAGATCTGTGAAGTGCATGGGAATATTTGAATGGATAGAGTCGTATAAAATGAAGACGTCAGCATCATCAGCCCTACAATTCCTACTGCTGCTGGACCCCTCAGCCATGGAGAAGTCATTCTGTAACAATAACACTTTCCAAGTGTGAGTCAGGAGGCACAGATGTCAATGCTGTGTGTTTGCTGGTGCTGCTGAGTTGTGTCAGTGCTCAGCAGCGAGTCCTGGTTACACTCAGCTGAGCAGAGTCAATAAAGGATCCACAAACGGCTGCTCGGGATTGAATCCAACCGTGTCCAGGCAAATATTTATTATTTGCACAAATGTACAGAGAGAGGAACTTTTGCTCTTGTGAGGATATAGAGCCTGGAAAGGCTTTTTGTGCTAGTGAGAGCAGACAGACCCAGCACAGGGTACTCTCTGTTCTCTGCTGCCTGTAGCAAAGGACTCCCACGGGCTGGTGATGTGAGAGGGGAGATCCTGTAATTCCAGCTCTAGGGGTTGTTGATTTGCTTTATGCCATGGCTGTTTTGTGAAATACCTGTGTGCTGGTTTAAAGGGAAACCTGCAGGAGAAATGAACCCAGGTCAAGAGAGATTATAAGTCAGAGTTACAATTTAATAAAAGTATTTCAATAAATACAATGACACAAAGGCAAATTGGGTTTTGCCCCACAAACCCAGCAGTGTAACCCACCCCCTGGGGCACAAACACAGGGGGGTTTG
>JAJPCS010000045.1:1024230-1037131 GCA_021164005.1 Willisornis vidua nigrigula | reverse complement strand
TGTATTGAGTTTGTTTCTCCTGCTGGTTTCCCTTTAAACCAGCACAAATGGTGTCTGGCAACTCTCTGAGGAGCCCTTTGTGCTCCTGCACTGTGGATTTTCACACGGGGCTGCTGGTATCACTCTGGTCCTGTGTGACTGAGGCCAGCAGAGTGACCCCAGATTCCCACACAGTTGAGCTGGGAGCTGAGAGCACTCTTAGTTTCTAAACTCATAAGCCACCACCAGAACATCCATTTTAATGGACTTCAGGCCACACAGCCCTGAAGGCAATTGTTCTGTGCTAACATGTTGATGTGATGCCCCCAGTGGAAGATTCTCCCTGCGCTGTGGGATCTGACTCCTCACTCAGGGACCCCTCTTTGGTGTCTCACTATTGTTATTTATCATTTCCACAGTTCCATAAATGTTCAGGGCATTTTGGAACTAGCACAGGACAATCTCCTGCCTTGATGGCAGCCATACTTGTGACATGATGTGGATGAATGGTTGGAATGTGGGGAGGGAAGCAGGAGTTGCCAGCAGGAAAGGTGTAGCCTCAGTCCTCACTGCCTGCCCAGGGATGGAACACCAGGAATTCACTCACTGCAAAGTGGGAAGTGACAGGGGCACACAACGAAGAGGATAAATCTGCACAGCCCTGGGGAATCCACATCCACACATCTCCATGGTCAGGAGAGACTTGTAGGAGGAAGCTTGGTGAGAGATGGAAGGAAGGAGTGGTGTGTGCCCCTCTCCCCTCCAGCTGTGCTGCTCCCTGAGGGGCTGATCTCTGTATTTCCATATGGAATCTCTGCCCCAAGTGCCACAGGGACTGCAGGCAGTGCCATGACCTTCATGTGCTGTTCAAAGCTGGTAGAGCTCAGGCAGAAGCTGGAAGTGCAGCCCAGGCTGGAGTGTCTGCAGCAGCCTCTCTGCGGTGCTCTGGGCCCTGGAGGAGTTTCATTTGGAGTTTTCCATGGAAACATGTTTTCCTCCATGTACTTCAGCATTTGGGAGCACTTTACCCCCCAGCTCTAGTCAGGAAAGGTCCCTGAGGGCTGTCTATATATCTCTCATGGCACGAATTCACATCCTTCCAGTGATGTATTCCTGTGAAAAGAGCATATTCCCGAGATAAAATCCAGGGACCAGACTCCTCAATCAGCTGATTAAGGTGGTGCATTCACAGCACTGCAGTGGCCCAGAGCAGAATTGGGGAGCTTTTATTTGTTGTTAGACCAGATTAACACAAACACACACTTTTGTTCTCTGGGCTGGAGCCCAGAGCTTGATTCCACGTGTTTCTCCAGTCATAGGTTTTCTCAGGCACCACCACCCACCCACCCACCCTCCTAAATCCATTCCCCAGATCTCCAGACAGGCTCTGGTCACCCCTGTTTTACCACGAGTGGCTCCAGCTGCCACGGACACATCTAGGGATGTGCTGGAAGCAAAGCCACCTCAGGAGGCTTTGCTGTGCCCCAGAGGAAGGTTCTCCAGCCTGGTGCAGCCCTTTCCCACTCCAGCTTTCCCGTGGGCACACTCCTCCTGCCTTTTCCGCAGCAGCTGGGCCGAGCACAACAACGTTGCTTTGACACGAACCTTTTTGCCAGGGATTTCGCAATTGGCTGCCCTCCCTCCCCTCTGAGCTGGCACTTCTTGCCAAGCCTGTGTTTCGCAGTGATGCACTTCCAGCCCTGTCACCTGCAAACACAATTACTGCTTGCCTTGCTCAGCATCATTAGTGCTGGGGCTGGAGCGGGGCTGAAGCGGAGCCGCGGGCACCGGGGGCACGCGTCATTAGCATGCACAGCGAAGGAACCCTTGCCAGGCCAGCTCTGTCCCACTGCACACAGCTGTTGGGGACACTCTGGCTCCCTGATCTGAGGCAGTGAGGCATGAAGAGGCTTTGGGGGCTGGGGAGGGACCTGGTTATGTTGGGATGTTGACCATACACAGACTGTGGCTGTAACAGAGCCACCGATGCCATTGCCACTGCCCAGAACTCAACACCTTTCCTCCCCAGGGGCTGCCAGTCAAGAGTGGCTTCTCAGGGAGGTTTTAATCATTTTTTCATGGTCTTTGATATTACAGTTTGGTTTTGTAAGGAAAAACAGGCTGGAAGCAGCACAGTCATTTAGTGCATCTTTAGTAAGCACAGGAGACATCACACAATGGTTTGAGTTGGAAGACGCCTTCAACACCTTCTTGTTTTACCCCCTGCCATGGGCAGGGACACCTTCCACTGGACCAGGTTGCTCCAACACCTGTCCAGCCTGGCCTTGGACACTTCCAGGGATGGGAGGTTTTCTTGCCCATCACCACTTAGGGAATTTTGCTTTGTTTTTTGAATGTATTTCCTAGATTGATGCAACGTCAAGTTGTCCGTGTACTTGACCTTCCCTGCTCCCTCCCTGTAGGAGGATGGTGGCTTTGGCATCCTGTGTGGCTTGGGTTGGAAGGAACCTTAAAGCCATTCTCATTCCAATCTCCTGCCATGGGAAGGGACACCTTTGACCAGACCGGATTCCTCCAAGCCCCATCCAACATCCAAGATCCTGTTTTGTACAACCATTTCCATTCCAGTTATTTTGACCCCATTGCTGAAAATGCATCAGCAGGAGAACTTTCCAGATTCCAACTCCAACATAGAGAGCCCAGAACCACCCACACCAGCAACTTGATATGTCAGAGGAGCACTGTGGATATGGTGGAACAGTCCTTTGAAGTGCCAGGTGCTGTGATTTGGCAAACTGGTTTTAGGAGGTATTGTGGTGAAGGGAGTGACACAACAGGCAGTGTCACAACAGGCAGTTGTTGCCTGTTCCTACCCATCCCTAGGAGTCAAATTTAGCTTTGACTTACTTTTCATAGTCATTTTGTGGCCTCCCATGGCAAGGATTTGAGTTGTTCTGGATGATTCTGGTGAGAGCTAAGCCCAGGAACTGCTGGTTGGCCCCCAGTACTTTGCCCTGTAACAGGATTCTTTCTCCTGTGTCTGTGTCTGTGCTGGTTTAAAGGTAAACCAGCAGGACAAACAAACCCAACACAAAAGAGATTATAAATCAGTTACAATTTAATAACAATATTACAATAAATGCAATGATAAAAAGAAAAATTGGGTTTAACCCACAAACCCAGAAGTCTAACCCAGACCCCTGGGGCACAAACACAGGGGGGTTTGGTGGCCCCTGTGCTGAGCCCCACGTGGTTCCCCCAAGTCCAAAGGAAAAGGAAAGGAAAAACCTGTTGGTGCAGATGATGGCACAGTCTGGTGGAGAGTGGTGGGCTCCTCCTGTCCAGGGTCTGCTCCTCCTCTGGATCTCACCAGTGGTCCCAGAAGTCCCCAAAGCCCAAGTCTATATCCCCTCAGGTGCAGGTGGGAGCCCCCAGTGCCTCCCCCAGGGCAGGGAGTTCCACACTGGGGGATCTGACTCTGGCAGTCAGGGGGGATTTTGGAATCGTTGCTGGCCCCTGAGCAGAGCTGAGCCCTCAGGTGGGTGTGGAGGTGCCAAGGAGTCCCTGCAGGGCAGTTCTCCAGCTCCTCTGCCAGGCTTCTTTCCCAGCCAGCTCCCAGCCTGAGGGCTCAGCTGTGCCCTGGGCAGCTGCTGCCAACGGGCCACTGGGAACAGTTCCTGGGAAATGGCAGAGAGAGTTGAGAACACACAGCTTTGGTCACACCCACACAGTGGTCTCATTTGCTGAACCAGCACAGCGTCTCATGGGGGTCCATGGCCTGCTGCAAACATCTGCCATGGTCCATGAGGACACATTACTTGTGGAAAGGCCAGAAATGGAGGCACCTCTCACAAACACACTGCGAGAAAGAAGCAATAAAAAACCCCAAACATGTATTTTAATCCAGTCTAGATCGGATTTTGTGATAACAGCAAATTTCATTACAGAGAACCGAATTTCTGTTGATTTTTGAGTACAGAGCACAAAAAGCCTCATGTTCTTCCAAAACAGGCAGTGTTTTCCTGGCACCCATTGAAAATGCAACATCACCACTTTTGTTGATGTGATCAGCAGCAATGTGAGCCCAGAGCAGGCAGCAGGGCTGGGCAGTTTGTTCAGGAGGCAGCCCAGCTTGGCAGGCTGGGCACAAATGGGGAGTGTGCCCTGCCCTCAGCAGTGACAGTCTCCCAGGATAACTGGCATTTGCTCTTGGCATAAAGAAATTTGTGCCACAGGGTTGAGTCACCCTTCTGGCAGCAGGAGACGTGGAGGGGCTGAGGAGGATGTGATGGGCACAGCAATCCTTTGGGCAGCCTCAGAGCCTGTGTTCCATGAGCTTCTGCTCCAAGGCATTTCTTTGGAGGTGGTTGGCAAAATGAACTCTGCAGAATCCCAAAATGGTTTGGGTTGGAAGGGACCTTAAAACATCCAGTTCCACTCCCTGCCATGGGCAGGGACACCTCCCACCAGCCCAGGCTGCTCCAAGCCCTGTCCAACCTGGCCTTGGACACTCCCAGGGATGGGGCAGCCACAGCTTCTCTGGGCAACCTGTGCCAGGGCCCCAGCACCCTCACATGGAAGAATTTCTATCTCATATCCAATCTCCAGCTTAAGGCCCTTCCCCCTTGTCCTGTCACTCCATGCCCTTGTGAAAAGTCCCTTCTCATAAGCTCCCTTTAGGTACTTCCTACCTTTGTGGATGGAAATTTGGAAGAATGATGAGCTGCACGGAAAGGAAGGAAGGGATGGCATGTGTCACACTGTCCTTTTGTGTCCTTTGTTGTCCTCCTCTTCCCCCATAGCCTTTTGATCTTGCTCAAAACTTCCTTTGGAACTGCAGGAAGCAAAGACCATCCAGCTGGATGTTGACCTTCTACCTGGAGCTGGGCACATGTCAAGCAAGTGTAAGCTCCTGGTTCATGTCCTCCAGAGCTCTGGGCAGGGCAGGCTGCTCCCAGGTGGTGATTTACCCTCTGGATTTGGAATGCTGGCACAATGCAGTGTTTTGCTACATTTCATTATCCAGTTGGCTCCATGTGTTCCCAACACCTTCTGTGTGGACACCTTCTGGTATTGCCTTGAGCAATTCAACTGCTCTGTGTGGTTTGTTTCCTCATGCAGTTCCCCAGGAGAAGGGAAGGCACAGAGTTGGAGGGGGAGAAGGTTCTTGGTTTGTTTTCTCTGTGTTTTTTCATAACATCTGCACAGGTTTGTGTTCATGTCAGAAAAATCAGGCTGAGGAAACATCCCTGACACTTGGAACAGGCCTTCCTTGGGTGCTGTTTTGCTGCACAGACAGGCTTTCATTGACCTGCCAGAACCTGCCAAGGTGCCCCAAATTGTGTTGTCCACACTGCCCTCATGGTGGGCTCTATGTGGCCTACAGAGCCCAGGGCAGTGCCACAAAACACCTCCAAAAGAAGGGGCAAGCCCTCATCCTAATTTGTTGTAGAGACCAAATATCTGCAGGAGAGGGGCAGAGCATGGACCAGGCTCTGCTCAAGGGTGTCCAGCAATAGGACAAGAGGAACAGGCAGGAACTGATGCCCAGAAAGTTCTACCTGGACATGAGGAAGAACTTCTGTACTGTGTGGGTGACTGAGTACTGGAACAGATTGCCCAGATTGGGTGTGGAGTCTCCCTCACTGGAGATATCCCAGAACCATCTGAATGCAATCCCCGTGCTTTGGGGTGACCCTGCTGGAGCAGGGAGGTGGGACCAGATGACCCCACTGGTGGTCCCTTCCAGCCTGAACTATTCTGTGATTCTGTGGGTTGTTGTAAAACCCAAGAGGTTGGCCATGGCACCTCATGTTCCTGAGGGACTGTGGCTGAGGGGCTCAGATGTGACTGCAGCTCCTCCAAGCTCTTCTCTCTGTCAGCAAACCTTGGCTTGGCTCTACCTTGTCCGGATGCTGCCCTTGGCCAGGTCCTGGTCCATGCTGACAGCAGTTGTGTGGTGAGGCAGGAAGCCTCTTGCAGATCATCCCATCTGCCCAGTTTGAGCTGTTTTGGTGGTGGAGCAGGTCTGGAAAGAGGATGTGTCTTTGTGGGGGTGCTGTGGGGGAAATGCAGGTTCCTGTTGAGGTCTGGGCGGGTCCCACTGGGAAGGGCTCCAAGATTTTCCTCTCATCCGCTGGACCGGTGCCACCTTGCAGGAAGGGAGCAATGCTGCACACTCTGCCAGGATGCCACATGCTGCTTCCATCAGCTTTATTTTTAGGCTCTGTCTCCTCACACATCTGTTCCTCTGCGGGCTGGGCACTGTCAGCCAGGAGCAAGTGGCCAGGGATGGAGGAGAGACATCTCTGCTCATCGCACTGGGAGAGACCCAGTTTGGGAAGTAATTGTTCTCAGGTTTGTTGCTAATCCTTTGGTGTTCCGGGAAGCAGGACGTCTCTGCAATCATCCTTCACACATTCCCATCTTCCTGCTGTGTCCCAGGAGGGATTTGCCCAAAGCAGCCAGCTGGGATGGCTGTGCACAAACAAGACCTGGCTGCCCCTGAGCCATTCCACTCTCAGTGCAGACAGCAAGGCCAGCAGGGCCCCCTCACAGTGCTCATCCCACACAGCAGAGCTCTTCCCATTGCCCCTTCTGAGAAACCTGGGCTAGTGGAAGGTGTCCCTGCCCATGGCAGGGGGTTGGAATTACACGGGCTTTAAGGTTCCTTCCAACCCAAACCATTCCCTGATTTTTATGATTCCAAGGACCAGTCTGGGAGGCTCCTCAGAGTCACCTCCTGCTGTAGTAGTGCAGGCACAGTGAGTGAGTAGGTTCTCATTAAAATCAGAATTGCTCTTTCAGCCCTTTTGATCTTCCTCTATGACATTCCTCAATCCATCACATCCTCCACACACAGCCAACCCTTTTCATTCACGTTCAGATTCACTTCTTCCTCCACAACCTCCACTCTCCACTTCTCAGAGCTGGGTCTGTAGACAAAGGACTCGGAAGTGCCTCTGAAAAGTCAGCAGCTCCTGGGATTAACATTCATGCCATGTCTGGAAGATCAGGCTGTAGAAGACTTCTGCACAAGTCCTGTGAAGAGCTGCCTGGGAGGGTGAGCCCTCAGCACCTCACGCCACTTTAATCCTCCTTTTCAGCTCCCAGTGGATCTGATTAGGCTGACAAAGAAATTAGAGCTGCCAATGCACTTCCTATAAGCAGAAAATGGGCAAAATGAGACTGAAGAGGGGGGAGTGAAAAGCGTTTCTTTATAAAGGTTTCCAGAATACCCTCCTCTGATAAGCACAAGTGGCTTGTTGCAGAGGAATAGGCAGAAGCCACAGGAGTCAGCTGCTGACATTCCATTAATTTTAATTCCAGAACATCAGTGAAATTGTTACAAATAATCTCCTCCAGACCACACTGAATGAGCTCTACATGGTACTGTGAGGTCAAAGACTCGAGGAAAAATGTATGATTCACTGTGAAGTGGACTTTCAAAAGAGTCTTTGGGTCACAAAAAAGTGTCTAGAAGCAGTGTGACCAAATGGGTATAATCATGGAGTGTGATGTCCTCTGGTCCAAATCCTCCTGCAGTAATCCCTGTCCAAGTGGTGGAGCTGGTGTGGTCCCCGTATGAGCTGCAGATAATTAATGATCCTTACAGGCTGTGGTAGCCCACAGCAGAGAAATGTCATTTGTTGGGCATGTAGCAGCTTTGTGCAGTATCAGGCAGGCCAGGATGTTTCCAGGATTTCATCCAACACAGCATTTTTCATTTTTGCTCTCAGTTGTAGACACTTCTCTACAGAACTGGAACATAACCAGGGGCTGCAGACTCGGGTGTTAATTCAGGCCCAGGGGAGGCAGGTGAAATGCTGTGCAAATGCAGAGCAGCACGACAGGGTGGGTGCAGAGAGCTGCCTGTCTCGTGCCAGCCTCTCTCCCTGGGCTGGCATTTCGCTGGGAAGGGTTATTGTTACATCTCACTGGGTAAAGGCTCCGTTTAAATATCCCCTGACTCACACTGCAAATGCCACTCTGGGAGTCGGTGCAGTGTCAGAATAAAGCACGGCCTGGGCCACATCCCCTGAGAAATCACTGCAGGATCTGCCTGACCTTTACAGAAGTGTTCCAGGCCAGGTTTAATGGAGCTCTGAGCAACCTGGTCTAGTGGAAGGTGTCCCTGCCTGTGGAAGGTGTCCCTGCCCATGGCAGGGGAGGACATGAGTTTATAAGGTCCCTCCCAACCCATTCTGTGATTCTCTGAAGATGGATCTAGCTCACGTACCCTTTCTTCTCAAAGTTAGACTTACAGGCAAACCTGGTTTCGTGTAATCCTATATTTGGAGATAGTCAGCTCCAGAAGGTGGTCCTTCCCTTCCACAGAGGGGTCCTGAGGCCAGTCCCACTTCAGCAACTGCAGAAGGACATTACAAGTCCCTCTTTAACAACTGCACTAGGTGAGGTTGTTGCCACAAGGAGTGTACAGCCCAGATTGCTTCCCATTCCCTCTCTGTCCCTTCTTGGACACCAGGATCCATTGTTTGTCTAAAATACCTCCTGATGTCTGAGCAGAAAATTCAGTCTGTGGTAAGGTTGATAACTAAAATCCTCCCTGCTCCATGTGGAACACTGTCAGGAAGGGGCTTGTGCTCTATTATTGCTACTGCCAAAAAGAAATTCAATTAACCCAGTGTGTGAAAACCCAGGGAGAAAGCCCTCCATGACACTGTGGGGACCTTGCATGGTTCTTCTGGCTGAGCCAGCAGCAAGATGAAACTGGGAAGGTCTCTGCTTCCTGGAGGACTCTGAGTCCCTGCTCCTCAGCCTGCCCTGGTCACTCAAGGCTGATGCATTCCCTGGGATGAGCCAGCCCAGCTCTCATTGAGTAGTAGAAAATGTCCCAGGAACACCTGGATGTCTGGTTTTCACATCTTCGTGTTCCAGACCCTATTTCTCCTCCTCCTTCTCTTCATCCTCCTCTTCCTCCTCCCCACAGCTGAGTTACCACTCCACCAAAGGACGTCTTGCTCCCTCTGCTCTGGGTTTTGCAGATAAAACTGTGCCATCTCTGTGCTGCTGCTTGGCCTGGACCAGAGTGATGAGGAGCACCAAGTGATGAGGGCATGGAAGCGATGGAGTTGATCCTGGGACTTGGATTCCCAACAGAGAGCTCAGCTCTGAGTAATGGGAAGTCAGAAGGATCCTTCCATGCACCACACTTGGAAACAAGCAGGTGAGCATCTGCTGACCCTCTTGGCCCTCTGTGACCCCTACTGCCTGGAGGTGACATGGATGAGCTCTACCATCCTTTTTGGACACCAGCAGAGGTAGAATGTTCTCCACCCATCTCCAGCCAAGTGCATTGAACACAGAGCCCTCTGCCAAGCTGTGCCAGCTCTTGTGCTCCCGAGGAGGAGGAGGAAGTAGCAGGTGTTTCAGTGCCATTATCAGCCCTGAATCTGTCCCTTTCCATCCCCAATGCAGCTTTTTGTCATGTGTGCACTGTGTGTGCCTCCTTGCTTGCTCTGGAAAGCCTTGTTTCTCCTTGTCTTCCTGCAGCCCCCGCCTCTTCCCCCTTCTCATCCTTCATCCTTCTTGCTCTGCTCT
Organism: Willisornis vidua nigrigula; assembly: GCA_021164005.1. Classification (NCBI taxonomy): domain Eukaryota; kingdom Metazoa; phylum Chordata; class Aves; order Passeriformes; family Thamnophilidae; genus Willisornis; species Willisornis vidua. The sequence goes on along the minus strand of JAJPCS010000045.1, from coordinate 1,027,630 downwards.
CCTTGGGCATGGCCACAGAAACCCTTTGGAGGTGCTGCTGGGGAGTGGTGGGGCTGTTTCCTGGGCTGGCTGTGGTTCCCAGGATGTGACACACAGGCTGTTTGGCAGCTGACCAGCTCTGGGATCAGCACACTGGGACGTGAGGCAGCAGAGTGACTTGGATGTGGCTGGTGGCCACTGGAGCAGGGAGTCCCGCCCCCCCAGCACCCCCTCGGAAGCTGTGAGGAGAGAGCCAAGCCTGGAGGTCATGGCAGTGATCAGCCTCCTGTCAGCAGCAGGGCAAGCTGACTCAGGGAGGAAGAGGAACATGAAGTGTGGAGTGAATAAATGAGCCACCAGGAGCTGTTGGAGCAATGCCTTGGGCCACATCCTTGCTGGGACAAGCCTCTGGAGCCACACCTGGCTTGGCCAGCACAGGAACAGGCACTGAATTCCACCTCACACTGTGACCAAGGTGACAGCCCCCTGCCCCAGGCTTCCTCAGGGTCTGGAATGCAGAGGTTCCTCCCCCAGCGCTGGCTCATCCATTTGGGCAGCACCAAATCCTCATCCCTGAAGGGACCTTGCTCTTTCCCCTGCTCAGGGCTCCATGGCTGGGAATTTCCCTGGCAAGTAAAAGCTTTGGAAAATTATTGTAGAGCTCAGGTTCACACCTTGTCACAGAGAGGCAAAGTTTAATAAACTGTGGAGCCAAACTGTTGCCTCCCTCACATTAATGCAGGTGAACAGCTGGCAGTGGCTCTGCAGAAGGAGCTCAGCAGGATGCCAGAGGCACAGCACCCACAAATTCCCCAGCAGATGTTTTGCTCAGCTGCTCAAACGTTGGCCTCTGGGAGCAGGGACTGTACTGAAGCAGCCAAGGAGGAACAGTGCCCCAGGCCAAAAGAGATAAAAGTGCAGGTACAGCCTGGCAGCCAGCCAGGAAATGTTGTTAACTGCCCTTACTCACACCTCCTGCACCTGCAGGGGTTCTAAAGATGAGCTCAGCCCATCGGAAGGTGTCCCTGGGGTATCCACCCCCCCTCAAGATCTTTTCACAGTCACTCTTTTGTACCCAGGCTCCCTCCAACGGGTCCAGTTTTTGGGTGTCATCTCCTGGTTTGTGCCACCCGCTTCAGGCAGTGGTTGTTGGAGCAGGGATTGGAGCAGGGATTTTGTGATGCAGCATCTTGGCTTTCACCAGGGTTTGTAGGGACAAACCATGATACCCAAACCCCTGAATGTCCATAGAAAGAGATATTTGCTGAAAGAGAAGGGAGGTACCTTTTAGCATCAAAGCTTTCCCGTGTGCCTTGGAGCAACTGGATTACATCACAGACCGTGGCCTTGCCCAAAACTCAGACTGCTCCATTTGGGCCTGCTGGGAAGGAACTTCAGGCACTGGAGGTTGGTAGAACCAGAGATAATTGTGTGGCAGCACAGGGGCTGTCCCTGGGCTCAGCATGTTTGCAGCAGGGCAGCTCAGCGTGGGCTTGCCTTGGTGCCACAGGGATGCTCCCCTGGGAAAGGAGGGCAGATCCCTGGCATGCAGCCCCCATGGCCGTGGGTTGCACAGCCTCTTATTCCCACTATAGGATCCACCCACTGCCTGCAATGATTCACATCACTCACTTGTATCACTTAACCCCTTCTTCCTAAGCTTTCCCAATCCACTATTTAATCGTATTCCCAAGGCCTCCTTTCCCTCAGTGCTCCAGCTGGGGAGGGAACTGCTGCAGGAGCATGAACCAGGGGACATGGTTGGAGTGTCCTGTGCAGGGCCAGGAGCTGGACTGCATGACCCTTATGGGTCCCTTCCAGCTCAGGAGATCCTGTGATTCTATGAACTAGGAACATTCCACTCTGCTGAGTGTTCTGGCTGTGGAATGGGAACAAATGTGTGGACACTGGTTTTATATCCCAGAATTCCTCTTCCAACTTGCTCTGGTAAAACACATTGGCACCATCTGTCTCTGCAGCTCCTCTTCCTCCTCTGGCTCTGTTTGGGGGTCTCACAGGCCATGTGCTGATAAGTGGGATTCATGGCACACCCATCCATGGAGCTCGAGATTTCAGGGAGAAAAGGAGGCTCAGGGGGGGCCTTCTGGCTCTGCAATCCCTGCCAGGAGGGGGGAGCCGGGGAAAGTCGGGCTCTGCTCCAGGAACAGGGACAGGAGGAGAGGGAATGGCCTCAGGTTGGGCCAGGGCAGGGACAGGTTGGACATCAGGAGGAATTTCTTCCTGGAAAGGGTGGTCTGGCATTGGAAGGGGCTGCCCAGGGCAGTTGTGTAGTCACCATTCCTGGAGGGATTTAACAGCCATGTGGATGTGGCACTTGGGGACATGGTTAATGGTGGCCTTGGCAGCACTGGGGGATGGTTGGACTCAGTCTTAGAGGGCTTTTCCAACCTAAGCAATTCCATGATTGTACATATCCAGCTTTGGCTGCCTGTGGTTCTGAAGTCTTTTCCACAGGCAGTCTGGATGCTCTGGCAGCAGAAAGCAAACATGAGGAGACTAGTTTAATTTTTTTTATTTTAAATCACATTTTTAAGCTTTATTTGTACGTGCTTGGCACCTGAATTGTGGTATTTCACTGCCTGGCTTCAGCAACAATAGAAATATCCAACATTCCAGTGCCAGAGGCATGTAAATCTTCTGCAGGAATTCTCTCAGCATTACAGCTCCTCTGGGTTTCAGGGGTGTCTTTGTGCTCCCCATGGTCCAAGGACTGCAAAAGGAGCCAATCTGGGTGTTTCCCCAAGTGCAGAAAGTACCCAGGGCACACATGAGCTGCTTGAAAGAGGCCCAGTGACCTCTGAAAGGATCAGTTTATCTGGGACACTGCAAGTGGGGGGAAAATGATCCTTGTCTGGAAGCAGCTGGAACACTCCTCATCCTGGCCTGAGCTGAAACAGGCCCTGGGAGGAACAGCTCCTGCAGAGGGAAGGGGAAGAGCCCAGATTAGTTACAACTGTCTAACTGGGCAGGGTTAGGCTGGGTTTAGGGCAGAGAACTCACCGTGGGAGCTCCCTCACTCCTTCCTTCCCAGCCCTCTTTGCAGGTTCAGGGGAAGCAGCTGCTGGTTGTCTTGGTCACAGTTCCCAAACAGGCAGCAAATCCTGATTTCTCCACAAGATCTGGAGCACCAGGGATGATGTCTGGGTTTGGCAGTGACCATGGAGTGAGAAGAAACAGCACAAGGCTTGTGGGACATGGGGACAGAGGTAATGAGCCTTAGTGGGTGTTTCACATCCACCCCACACTGCAGGAGTGCCATGCAGGGTGCCAGGAATCCTTCAGGATGCCAGGAACATGTAGAGAAGCTTGAGGAGAGAGTTCTCTGGGCTCTGGAATGCTTTATTCATCTTGGTGGATCATTTCTCTTCCCACATTTTTATAAGCTGGAGCTTTTCCCCCC